>JAOEGS010007075.1:0-78497 GCA_025447755.1 Corythornis vintsioides
CAACCCCCCTGCCTGAGCAGGATCACCTAGACCAAGTCACCCAGGCTATGTTTCATAGGTTGCAGACAGGAACCTTAATATCCAACCATGGAACAGCACTGAAAACCATTGGGGATAAGCTCACTACAACAATTACTGCACTTTTATGCCCATTTTTGCAAGGTCAATTTTGGGAAGAAAATCCTTCTCCATCTCTTTTCTACTAATTCCAATTCAGAGTAGCCTTCAGACACCACACTTCTCAGAGTCTATGCAAATGTGAAAGGCATTCACCAGTAGAGTTCAGTAACAAGTAACCAATTGACCCAGTCCAGAGTGTTTGGTTTTCTTTCTTGAGTTTATTTAGTTATCTTAAATTATGTTTGGCTTTTGGGAGGTTTTGTTTTTGTTTTGGTGGGTTTTACTGTGTTTTGCCCTCCCCTCAGGGTGTAAACATGAAGGTTTTTTTAAACAGCTCTAAGAACACCTGTGTTTTGGTGCTTTAAGAACTGAGCTCTAATCCAACTACAACAAATGCTTATGCAAGTGTATTTACTTGTAGCTAGGTGGACAAAGAATCACAAAGCAAACAAGAATTCACACAGGACTGCATGGGGCTGTGCAGGTCATCTAAGCCAATTCTTCCATGGCACAAGTAACATCCTACTGTGATCATACCTGATCAATTCTAATAAAGGATTTAAAATGTCTTAACTACTCTTCACAAAAAGCTGTAACATTTTATATGGTTCCAAAGTTGTTCTGTGGTTCAAGATTATCACTGTCCCATACACTCTGCAAATCAAAGACTACCATGAAACAGATGTGCTTCATTATTTCAGCTTGAGTTTATCAAACCATTTTACACAGACATAAGGTGCTTTAATCAGAACAGCACTCCAGTGTGTACTTTAAAGCACACAATTTAAGGTAACAAAATGGAGAAACACAGATACAGTAAAAAAAAAAAAGTATACCCTTCACTTTGATTTAAAACTATCCTGAGAGGGCACAACATTTTTCTAGAGAGACCACTTTCTCATCCTATCAATAGGAGGGGAGATCAACTGAGCTCAGAGTGAACAGTGAAACACAGCCAACTGCAGAATCTGAGGCCACCTGATCTGCAGTTACCCAAAGCAAGTTTCAGCAGGTTTTCAAGGAACACACATGGAGGAAACAGAGATGCAGAATCAGGTTTGCCTTTAAAGAGCCAATATTCCAGAAAACCCCATCCAAATTATTCCATGGGGTTTAAAACCTGGAATGGATCAGACGAGTATTTTCTTATTTTATAAATGGCTTACTGAAACATAAATTAAGCCAACTTACCTTTTCTTTCCTCAAAAAGCCATCTCTGAATTTATTAGTGGTAAATCCCTTTGCACCAACAGAACGTAGCCGCTGGTACTTAGCCTGAATATACAACCCCTTCTGGACTAAGCCTGATCTGTAGTGGGGTTGCAAACGGCCATCTGCAGAGCTGCTCTGCAAGGTTGAGGGAAGAGGGAAGAAAAAAAAAAAAGATTTAAAAATAAAAAGTGAAAAATGAGGGCACCAAAACTCACTACATACTTAGTTACACACATATAACACTACTGAACAGAAGCCTGGTTCTTTATTTCCCATCTAATATCCCTCAGCTTTGACACAAATCCCTATTTGTGGCTCAAATAACTTCATTGTACTGTTTAAAACATCTGGAATTATCTTACTCTTAGAAAAAAGTAAAAGTGATGTCTGGCCTGCAGTGGGCACACATGGCAAGTCTAAAAAAAAAAAAGTCATACTACCCTTAAGTCAGTATATATTTTTTTCCTATACATTTTAACATCTTAAGAGTCTGAACATATGTTTTCTTGCTCTATGCCCTTGTTACCTCCAGATTGAATTACTGTAAAATAACCTAGTGTGGGCCCAGGAGCAGAGACCTCATAGGTAAGTAAAGGCTTACAGGTGAAGGGCATTATAAATGTACAGAAAGACTACAGCAAGAGCAACACTGACCATAGTTAGCATTATAAAAAGGTTTTCATTCCTAAGCACTTTAAACAGTAAAAAAACCCAACCAAAACAACCCCAAAAACCCTTGAATAAAAAAATATCAAATTCTCAGCTTTCCAGTAACTGCCATTTTAAGTCTTCCAGAAAAGACTTAAAATCTGTCAGAAAGTACTCCTGTACTTATTCATCCTTTAAATTTATAGGCTTTCCCTTCCCCCAATTTAAACAAATAATACTAATATATTTCCAGATAAGAAAGATCCTGACCATATAAAACTTGTCATCTTTTACAAACACCATTAAGAGAACGAAACGTATCCAGAAATAGACCTTCTGGATCATGACCCAGTTACTTTGGTGAAATCAGTCTCTTTTTGACTGAGCAAGGATCACTTCAAGGGGAAAAAAAGAAAAACTCTGCATAAAATCAAATCAAATCACATGCTCTGAGGTTGCAGTAGGTTTGTTACCAGTTTTTCCACTCCGTGGACTGTACAGAGCAGAAGTTCCTTTATGCAAATGCAGAGGGTTTTGTTATTTCCCAAACCATTTCCCCTACCTGCCATGTAGGAGGTAACAGAGAAATTGGCCCCATCAGTCCCCCCAGTTACTCTTACAGTGCTTGTAGAAAGCTATTAATGCTACTCCCTTTCCTGAAAGGTACCAGAGTCCAGGCACAATATGAATTCTTAGAGTAGGTGTATCTGTACCACAGGGAAACCAAAGGGCTTTTTTGATAACTGTTATGGAGCATAATCAAGCAAGATTGCAAGTTCCCACTTCCCCATACAGCTGCTGTGGTTTTTTGCTTTGACAAAGGTGGCTTGAAAGGAGGCCCTACTGCTCTGCCACTGCATTTGTAAGTAAGCAGAGAAGCAGACCAACTAAGAGAGGAGAAAAAGATACAAGATCATGAAGATGAGATTGCACACAGCTTATAAGTTCCAAATCAAATATCCACATTGTGTAAGTGGGGAGGGAGGGGAACAACAGTACTAATGTAGAACAGAGTCAGCTGTAGACAGAAATCAACAGTTTCTGCATATATTTGTTCTGTAGGCACTGTAGGCACATAGTTGAGAGCAAATGAGGTGTGTGGAAAACATTAAATTCTGGTCTAAAGAAAGAAGAAAAAAAACCTGCTGAAATGAGTTTTACACTGACTGTTTTATAAATAATGCTAATGTCAATGCCTGTGAACAAATGGCCTCCAGCTCTGAAAGAAGCCTAAATGAGCAAATCCCTGCCACTACACTGGGCCTGGCTGGGATGGAGTTAATGCTCTTCCCAGCAGCCCACAAGGTGCTGGGCTCTGGCTTTGCAACTAAACCAGCACTGGTAGCACAGCAGAGCTCTGGCTACTTCTGAGCAGCACCTGCACAGCACCAAGGCCTTCCCTTCTTCCCTTGCTCTGCTCCTCAGGAACCAGGCCAAGGGGGGGCAAGGAGCTGGGAAGAAACTCAGCAACACGAGCTGAGCAAAGGGATATTCTGTGCCATGCAGCCTCCTGGGAGGGAGCTTGGAGCAAGCAGCCATTGCCTGGGGACTGTCTGGGCACCAGTCAGCAAGTGGGAGGTGGTGACTGCCTGCCTTTGCATCAACCCCCCTTCCCTTCCCAAACTGTTTTCTCTCAACCCATAAGTTCTCACATTTGTTCTCCATGTCCTCTCCCCCATGCTGCTGGGGGAGGAGGGGAGCTGAGGGGAGAGTGGGCAAGCAGCTGTGTGGTGCTTTGCTGCTGGCTGGGATGAACCCACCACAGCCATTAATACACTGAACTGTGTGAAATGAGGAGTGAAGTGTAGTGCTGAAGATTACCATCCATGTACCCACTGAAAGGCTGTCTTAATGATTCACTGCAGTGTCATGACAAAAAAAAAAAACCCAAAAAAAAAAGACCTTTTAAATTTTCTAAGATTTCTCCAGATCCTTTATAAAGTGTTTTAAAATATCTAAAAAAAAAAAAAAAAAGTTTAGCTGCAAAACCTTATTTTTAAAAAATAAGTCCCTTTTTTGACTGTTAAAATGCCCCCACTTTATATACCAAGAAATGGAGGGGTTTTTGTGGGGGAGAGAGGAGCAAGAAAATGGGACTCTTGTGTGTATGTATTCTTGGTGGATTTTTTTTTGGTATTTGTTTTAAATAATCAGACAAGAAAGTCTCCTGAGTTTGTAAGACAGTAAAATCACCTTCCTAAGTAGGTTTCACAACAGCATGGGAAGGAAAAGCTCTCTGTGCTACACAGGAGGAAATTACATACTAAATATATATATATATAAGCTGATAAAATTAAGTCCCATCAGCACTGCTGTTTGCATGGCAGCAATAAATGTGCTCTAGACATCTGCAAACTGCAATAGAAGCTCAAGTGCTATTTTCCCTACAGATATGAAAGCACCATGGGACAGATAATTGGCTGTAGCAATATTCAGGCAGTATTCATTCCTATGTGTGATGGCAGCTTCAGCAGATGCTTTCCTGCTTGCATAATGTCCAGCAGAACTGTAGGCTGCTGTGAATGAAGTCAGCCTTCCATTTCCTTTATATCAGAAGGCTGAAGAAGGTTTTCCTCCCCTTCTAATCTGCCTTGGTGAGACCACCTCTGGAGTATTAGAAAGCCACTGCACTACCCCAGGGAAAAGTACAGGCAGAGTTGCTCACCCCTTTACAATCCTGAGGCTCTGAACATAAAGCTTCATGATTAAAAACAAACCATACCACCAAAATCCACCATAAACACCTAGATTGCTCTATGCAGGGTATACACAAGAGATGAGTTTCCTCAGAAATCCCTGTCTGAATTGTCTAGGAAACAACAGCAATACAATTATGAAAACGAAGTAACTCATGACACCATTTGCCAAAGCATTTCATACCTTCAAAAATGTCTCCCATTACTGAATTCAACAGGACTGAATCACATTTTATGTGACATACATTTGATAAAAGCTGATCTGTACCTTAAAGTGTCTTCTGATGGCTCCTGCATTTTCCAGATGTCCTCTGAAGTGCCTGTGATGGTAGCTATCACTTGGTTTTGAAGAGTAGTAAGAATTCTAGTAGGAAAACAGAATTATTAGCTTAGTACAAAGAAATTATTCAAGTATACAGTTTCAAGGTCATATTAAACAAATACTGCAACTCTTTCAGCCTGGTAGCATTTGGCACAGTGACCCTGTTTAAAGGGACCAGAGTAAGGGGAGCATGGGGCCCAAGTCCCAGCTGGCTGAACTGATGCAGAGCCCACAGAAGCCAAAGATGGGAACAGACAGTAGCAGCCTTTGGCAGAGATCTGAGCATGTAACAAGCCAATTAAGGTTGACCACCCCTACCCCCTAGAACAGATGCCTCAGTTTCCATGCAGAGAGTGCAGCAGGCAGGCTGTTACTGCTGCCACCCCTTGAGTCAGGAGTAAAGGCAACAAGATGAGTACTCTGGACATCCCTGGTCAGCATATGGTCAAAGTCTGGCACATTTGGGAGGAGACACGTGCACTACAGCTCCTGTGCACACCACTGCAGCAACCACACAGTGCTCCTTAACTGGTTCTAACTCTGGGACAGGAGTGCATTTTGAAGATGGTTTGCCTGCTACAGAAACACCCATTATTTCAGAAGCAAAGGGCACAGAGAAGTGCCACTGGAATTGTTGTGTCAACATGCTGACCTGCTGCAGGCAAACAGCCATGGTTGCCTAAAATAGAGCACTCTCTCCAGCCACTCCTCTACCTGTGTGCTTTGGCCCTCTTCCAACCTTTCCCATGCCAGCTATGTAGAGAGGATGCACTCAGCTAAAACACCATTCTCTCCCATCACTGCATGAGATGATAAACACACCCAGAGGGATTACATGCCAGCATACACTAAAGTCATCTAGTGCAGACAGAATGGACTTGCCAACAAACTCCTAGCAAATTCATTTTGTTATGGGCCATTCTTGAATAATGACAAGTGTTCCAATGCTGCTGAACTCCCTCTTTCCAAAATACATTTTTCAAATGTATTTGAAGCTGTTAAAAGAACCTAAGAACACTCTCATATATACTAACATCTACCAAATGCAAATGCATGCTTTGTTGTTAACAGAATTCCTGTTCTCTAACAAAGCACCCAACCTTTCCAGCTGCAGAAACACTTTGGGATCTGCTTTCTAATACTATTACTAATTGGAGATGGGGCCTATACATGCAAAAGAACAGTGTTAAAAGTTAACTTAGAGTGTAGCTGGGATTTCAGCTAGCTTTTAGGAAAGAAATTAAAAAAAAAAAAAAAAAAAAAAAGATAAAAGACATTATGAAGTACAGTCAAAAGTAGTCAAAATGGCCTTCCCAAGAAAAAAGGTATGAAAAATTAAACAGAGATAGGGAAAAGCATGTCAGGAACTTCCCAGCTAATTCTAAGTATATGAAGACACTTCATGAAAATAATTGTCTCACTGCATTACACTGTATGGAGGAAGTAGGCCTCCCCTTCCAGCCCCTGACAACTGCAATGCAGGAGTTTCTCAAACTGTTCCAACATGACATCAGGTTCAGTAACAAGATGTTCTGTATGATAGTTTAGGTAGTACATCATTAAGTGAAGAAAATGCAGTATTACAAGTTTATTTTACAAAGCTACAAGCAGTATGAGTTTCATCTCATAAAGCCCCTTCATCAGTTAATTTCACTAAGTCATTTTGAAACCAAAATTCAGTTTGGAAGTTCAGTTTGACTCATTCCTGCTTTTCAGTATGAGCTCTAAAGCTGACCACCTTATTTCAAAAAAGTATTTTTATTTCACCCAACTGCTGAGCAAAGTCTGATGATCATAAGACTCACGTTAATGATAATCTGTTTCACTTTAAACTTCAAGGGGCAAGACATGGCAGATTGTTAAAGTTACATCAGCACAGACAATGCAGTATAAAAAAAAAAGATCAACACAAGATCAAGAAATGTAGATTAATAATTGTATTTTTAGGCTTACCAGGTGAGGTTTCCCAATGAATTTCCTGAAAGGTGACTTAATGAACCTCATAGGCTTTTGAAAGCCATCAAGTGGAGAGCTTTGCAATTTTGAAAGGCCACAGCTTTGCTGGTTCCTGATGTGTGTGTGTGAGAGAGAGAGAGAGAACAATTAAAATCTGAAGCCATGGCAGTATCAAAACCCTGTATTTACTGTCTAGCATCACTACAACTCAGAAGTATAAAGTGACTAGTTATTTTTTTTTCCTTGGATATTCGATTTTCTAGGACATTTAGTCTCTGACTAAACTTAAGCCCGAGCTGCATGGACTGGCACAGTAAACTGCATTCTCCCAGGCAGTGACAACACAGACTCTGCTTTCCTGACACCATGCCTGGTCGTTGCTGCCCTCTGCTGATTTCAATGCTTTCTGCACTTCAGCACTTTTAGACTGCACCATCTTTAAAGTTGGACAGAACTTATCATTTAACAAAATCCCAAACCCAAAGAAGCTCAGATAAGTAGCTAGAGGCCCCAGTTTCACCCTCAGAGTGCTCTGGATTTGAGGTATTGTTTGATTTTACTGAGTATATTGCTAATACAGATGTGTTCATAAACCTTTAAATAACATATTCTGTGAGAAGTAACCACCAGAAGTCAAAATTCCTAGGTCATGAAATAGTTTTCAAAGCTGCAAAATAAATTACTATGGCAAAAATACAGACAGGCTGGGCCAGCTCAAATGCCCTGCCAGCATCTTATGTGAGAACTATGAAAAACTCCCTGATCTCAGGAAAATTCTGCCCATCCTACCATTACTGCCCTCTTTCTACCCACTCTATATTGTCCACATTAGTCAGACAGTGTAAACCCTCCTCACATCAAACTCTAGGACAGCCACACTTAAGAAGCTTGAGCTTACTGCTTTGAGGCTTGCCTTCCCAGAAAATCAGTCCCAACATGTGCTGAAGATATAGCCCCAGACACATAAAAAGCTATATGCAATAGTCCCATCTTTTCATTTATTTTTTCCACTTGGTAACTTTTACTTCTTTGTTTGAAGAATCAATAAATATTTCTTCTGCAGCTTGGCAAGTCAGTTCTCAAGAGCATGCATGGCTCCTGTTTGCCATCATAGACTGCAGTTACAGTGAACATGTTAAGAGCCATCTCCAAATCATGATTACAGATACATTTTTTACATTTAAGCAATTCTTTAATCATCATTTCTTCTGACACAAAGTGATAATCTCTCTGTAATCAACCAACCTCACAACTTCAAAAGTGAAGCAAGATGACGAGGTTACCAAATACCTCTGGGTCAAACACCTAACAAGCACATTAGAGGAATTCACAGCAGTAGAGAGCTACTCCAAAAACCTAGCTTTTCCTTCATAAAATTCTGCAAGAATCAGAAAAATGCCAATTCTTTGTTGATATTCCACATAACATTACAGGGAACATAACAATTAATTCACCCTAGAATGCTCTTATGAAGCTAACAAAATACCAGGAGAATGCTGATATATGGAACATCAAGGAGTTTACAATTAGTTAAGCAACTTGAAATTAATTTATTCCCCTTTTCCCATTCAGTGCTGCAGGTTGAGCTTGCTTTTCATTTCTTCCACACTGCAGCTTACCCTCTTTCAAGGTAACACTCCATGATGTGGTATTTTGCAATGCACATCAGCTGAATTTCAGTCCAAGTCAAATTACAAGTACAAACTATGGAGAATAAATCACAACTAACGTGAACATAACTGTGGAAGAATCAGAAAATGAACACACAGAACTACAGGCTTGGGCCAACAAGACTTATTTGCTGATTACCTTGAAGTTACATCATCTACATGAAACACTCTCTCATCTTCATTCTTCAACCTCTCTTTTCTCCTCCTTTCTATATCATGCCGTAGATCATTTGGGTCTTCTAATACTCTCATAATGTTCTAGTTAAGAGGAAGGGTTAAATAACTAAATAAATAACAACTAAAGTATGTGATCCTGTCATTCATGAGTTACATGCAGTATATAACCATGTTAATGGAGTTCAACTAGCTGCACATAGGATGGACGAACATCAACCAAAGGATCCAAACTCCAAAACAAAATGTAGCCCCAAATAAATATCCTTTCTTGCATTATCTGCCTTTTAACAAGGGTCTAAACAATAGTGCACTGGAATAGAGCACTGGAATTCTGCATGGACTTGCACAGGCAAAAATATTCACATAAATTCCAGTAAATCTTCTACTATTCTTAATGAAGATGAATCTCCACACAGCTGTACTACAGAAAAAAGGCAACTAAATCCCCATTCAAGCCACCCTTGCTGTGAAGACAGAATTTTATGTCCCTGGATGAAAACATGGGATAAAACAGCATTCTAATCAATTACGTGGATGTTGGGCCTTGCTAACATTATGGCAGAAGAAATATTAATTCTCTCTGAGGTGAGAAAAAGCATTAAGAGCTACATGTCAGACTCCTACTTAGTATTCCCACTGTTTAAAAACTGCCAGGGGATCAAGCAACAGGAATAAGCACACTCAGCTATTCTGGAGAACACACCTGCATTTTATTCATCAGCCAACAGTCTACTCACACCACTGTGGTATCTGTAAATGTGATGAACTGTGCATTTCTTTCAAAACAGAATTATAGTTGGTCTTCAAAACATGTAAAAGTTATACACCAATGGTAAAGGGAAATATTGTTGACATCTATATAACTTCTTTTTGTCAAAAACAAAGGTTAAGTAATCAAGATACCTGGGGAGATTCAGATGGCACAGCTCGTTTATTCTGCAGTTCTGCTAGAGACATATCAATCCTCCTGGAACACAAAAGCCAGTGCCATCACTATAAACAGCAAAAGCATTATTAACTACAGAATTCTTTAGACTGTGGGCAGAAGGCAGCTTACAGTCAGCAAAAAGACACTTGACATTGTGTAAAGTCTACTGAAGAGTAACTATCTTAAGGCAAAAAGTACATCCATTACCTGTGAATTTCTGGATCCAAACGTATTTTAACTTCATTCATCTTTGCAACTGGTTTATCCTGAATTTTTGAGAACCGTTCGTGCAGAGTGATGTCAGAGGATGTAAAATAATTTGCTGTGAAGAGATATTGAATACAAAAATATTTACTTGCAGTAGCTGAAATGCAGAATGGGTACAACTTTTAAAATATTAACTCTTAAGGACAAGATAACTTCTCAGATTAAAATTCAGACTATTGCCACTGGCAAATTAGCATTCACAAATGAAAGACCAGATTAGCCAACTTCAACATCTTTCTCATTAAATAAGATTAAGCTCAACTCAAGTATTTGTCAGCTCTGTCATGATGGTTCTCAAATGCCTACAATCAAGTTCAACACTGAACATGATGCAGCAGTCTAAGCACTGCTCTGAAAAATTAAAGGGACTATACAGAATCAGGAAGTGGTGACTACAGCAAAGCACCTTTATTTTCTCTTGTTCCTAAACAAGCAGACTGGTCTTAAACAGGAGCATAAAATCCTCTTGCCTTAGCACACCACAATAATGCATCTACTGGGGACTGACATCTTCTTGTGAACATTTTCCACCCAAATGCTTTAAATCCTCAACCTATGTTTTCCTTAAACATTACAGGCTGAAGCCAAAGGGAAACACCTGAGACTTATAAGGACAGCATCTCTCATTCATTAATTTGATTTTAATAGTTACTTATAAATACGTAAACACATACATATACCCCAAATATTACAGCCACCTTTAACTTGATGGATAATTGTGATTATTTCCTGAGTAAATTCTCTTGAAGGGTCATTTTCAACATTTTGTGTTACAGATTCCATGTGCTCAAACACCGGATGAAAATTTTCATTTTTCCTGCCAACAGCAACCAGATCATGTGACATCTGTCTCTCTGTAGTGTGACTAGAGGCAGTCCTAGAATAAAAATTTGCAGGCATTCACTTAAAAGAATTCACTACATCTGAAAACTTTAAATAGATGAGTAGAACAAGAACAATAAAATTAAAAAGTTCACTTCAATGTGATAAAATGGAAATATTTTGTACTTTTTTTTTTTTTAATTAAAAAAAAAAATGGTGTAAAGCTGTAATACCAAGATATGACTACAATCTCAGGAATCTTTGTTTCACTTAAGTACATAATATAAAATTTCTGAATTTGTAACTTAATCCAGATTATCAAATAAAACAGGCAAATGAAGATCCTGGTATACTCTTCTGTCTAATGCTGTGAGGCAATTCTGCATGCTTCTTTGTTTATAAAGAGCTGCCAGATAATTTTGAAGAACAGTTCAGAGATGTAAAAAATCTCATGGGACCCTTGGGAACAAAATCATCACTTGAGACCAGGGAAGCAGCTTTCAGGTGGCAGCGTGTTAACTTCAGAACGTGTTTAGCATATTTTTATCAAATTTTACTCATTCTAAATAAATTTACACCCCAAATGGTTGCACTGCTGCCCAAGAATTACTTTGACAAGGGAGCTAACACTTCAAAAATCCTGCTGTTCTTGTTGCAAGGAAAATGCTTGTCATTTGGAAAGATAAACTAAGGACTCAGCCCATGTAAAAGCTTTTGAGATAAAGACTCTGTTTACTATGCCTTCTGCAAAGTGATTATGTGTCTGCCCATCCTGCATTTGGAGTGAACAAGACTAGAATTTCAAACAAAAATTTTATCAGAAGCAGCCTCTAGCAGGTGCCAGAAGTCATCAGTTTACCCCCCAGTAAACAGGCAACAGATGCATGCAAGAGGGAATTCAAATCTCAGCTGTAGGTGATGTGAATTATCTACCTGCCCCTCAAGTTTACAAAGATTCTTCTCATCTGGCTCCTTTCAAGTTGGTTAAATGACCACAGCAGGCAGCATGAATATTCCTAGTCATCTGCTTCTGCAAACTTAGTGCTCTCATCTTTAAAGTAATAAAATATTCAGCACTTCTGTCTAAGGAAGGAAACCTTCCACACACTAAATGAGCTGTAATCAATGTAGCAGGTTCTTCAGGCTGCAAACAATTACCATGTCCACTATGTATGACTTTGAAAAACAGCAGCAAGGGGTAACTAGATACAGGAATCATCTGGTGGGCTTGCAATAAAACCCAACAATAATTAAGTTATTTCTCTTAAATAATCATTCAGGAAGTTAACTGTTTGTCCTAGACAGGGCTGGGGGGTTGTGCACATTTTTCCACTTCCTTTTCCTCAGTCTTTCCTCAGCCCCTTAATGTGCAAACAGTAGCTTGTCCACTGTGTTGTGTGTTTTTGAAATATTGGAAAGGGGAAAAAAAAAAACCAAACAGATCTTTTATTTGGTACATGAGACAAAATGCCTTTAAAATGAAGGCTGATCATTGTGGAAGGGAAGGCTGTCACTTCCAAAAGGTCCTACTGCCATTTCATGACATTCTTGACTGCAACAGCAAGGCAACAAACAAGAGAAGCCTGCAAAAAATCTATGCAAAGCAAGCTGTTTACTCTCTACCATGTATCCATCATCTGGATTTTCATCACATTACTACTTTTTTCCAATGCATCTGGCACTGAGAATGATAAAGGCAACCACAAGTATTACACAGAAGACAGACAGAAGCAGACTCTAGTGCTTTTCAGTTGTGATGCTTCAACAGATTGCTGCTTCATTTGTTACAACAATATACAACACTGTCCAGGAAATCTCTAATTTTTCAACAGCTTTACTGAACTTGTGATCTTGAACATCTGAATGTGTGCCTGAGATTTATGTAATTTAAATTTTATCTGGTTTTTAAAAGAAATGAGGGATGACTCAGTCAAAAAAAAAAAAAAAAAGCCTTCCTATTCCAGAAGCAAGCATGGGACTCTGCTTTTCTGATTTTGGGTTGGGTTTTTTGGGGTTGCTTTTTTTTTGGTTCCATTTTTAAATAAAACGCCTTCTTATCATAAGCAGCTTTTAACTACAGTTTTGTTATCAGGCAGATCTGCTCTTTGCACCTCCTACTACAGCTCCATGAAATGAACCATGGGAATTTTTGGTTTGCTTTTTTTAACAGAGGTAGGCTGCAAGTTTCCAATCTGGGCAAATTAACATTTATAAAACAAAATTTAAGGTAAAACCTTAATTTGTCCCAGTTACCTCATAAAAAAACCCCTGTTTTCCTCTGATATTCATAAACTATAAGGAAATGGGAAGAAAGAAGCAGCGAGGGGAAGCCAATACCTGTACTTGGTCACCATTTTCTTCATATCCACTTTGATTGTGAGATGTTCCCTCCTACAGTTGGCATCTGACATTTTCACATCTGAAACAGTATGACTTGAATCATGCTGGCTATCAGAGGGATCTACTTTTTTCCTGAATTCCCCTTCTTTCCTTACTCTTTCCTTCGGTTTGTTTTTAAAAGATCTCAGCTCAACATCCATTTTGGAAGAGTTAACAGCAGCAGTGCAGCCCTTCTTTGAGCTGTGTTTAACGGGGACTTCGACGTGCCCTCCTTCTTCAGTCCGTCTGGCTCTTCCACCACTACAGTAATCTACCTCTTTGCTATTCTGGGCACCCTTAGAAGAACCGTATTTCTGGTCTTCCTGCTTCACATACTTCTGAGCTCTATCATCTGCAAAAGGCTTTTCTCCATCCAGATGCCTGCGCCGCTTGTGACCATACTCGTAGGCTAGCTTTGTGACCGGCCCCTCCGCGTACTCCCTTTCGGCCGAGCGGTGGGACTGGGCACCCAGATTTCTTTGCTCCTCCTTTTCTTGGTAGGGTGGAAAAGAACGTTCTGGCTTCCACTTGGGATTTCTTGCTACTTCTCCACCGTCATACCTCTCCATTTCTTTAGCCCTTTTAGACGTGTGCCCATATTCTCTGTAATCGTGATCTTCAGGATACCTGTGTTGACATAAAGCAATTTACACTTGCACTAGAGAAGAAAGTGAGAACTTATATGTGCAGAATGTTGGACAGCAGAATGCGTGGCAAGTTAACCCATAATCCCTCACGCCAAGGTACAGATGTGCAGGGGCTCTTAAGAGGGAAATATTATCCTTTCATACTCTAGCCATCAATACGACTTACTTAAAAGACAAATACTTCACTACTACCAGTCGCCCATAATTAAACTACAAAGTGGCCAACGTGTTTCAAGGTGGATATCTTCAACTATAATGAAAACAGACTTTCACTTGAGGCTTTACACCACAATACCCAGGTTTTAATTATTTTATTCCTATACCTCTTCTGTAAAGAGCTCCTTGCCGTAAACTCATCAGAAATTCTTCTGGGTGACTGACCATACTTCTCTTCGTGCAACCTCTGGTGCCTCAAGTCATCTTCGTGCCATTTTCTTTCGAGTTTACACGAAGCCCCTAAAGGTCTATGAAAAGGTTTCATCCCTTTTTCGTTTCCAGTGACTTTGTAGTGCTCAAACATGTATCTGTCTTCCATTTTGTGTTGGTAAAACGGACGCTCATGCTCTTTGTACGGTATTTCCGAGTACTTTGGTGGTAACTGGCATCTCCTATTGCTTTCAGTTCTTTCAGATGAATGTGTTCTGTAGGGCTTATGACTGTAAGTGTCTTCCATGGGAATTCTTTTCAGGTTTGGTGAAGGTGATCTACGTTCATATATTCTCTGGTGGTTGTTTCCATGAGGTGCAAACCTGGAGTTGCTTTGTCCGTACTTCTCATCCTCTGCTCTCCAGGGCATGGGCTTCTTTGGGTCATTCCGAAAGCTTTTATATTCACAGTCATAATTCACATGAGCATGCCTTAGCCTATGGTGCTCTGGACTCCTAAATGCTGGAGATAAGGACCTAATGCAAAAATAAAATAGGCTTTCAGTAGTCCCATAAAATTGAATCAACATCTTCATGAGAATATCTGTTTCCCAAGTACAGTTTGGTACACAACTTTCATCAACTGGTAAAAAAAAAAAAAAAAGAATTCAAAACAAGATATTCAGAGTGTAATTTGCCTAGAGTATCAAGCTTACTTTGTTGAGTTTTCATAGTAAAAATACCCATTTGAAATACCAGTAAGTCAATCATTTTTCTCTTTTCATTTTTTTTCATTTAAAACTGAAAAACATTTCATATATACAAAGTTTCCACTACGCTGAAAATAACTGGTTTATGCTTTTTCACACTTCAAGAATGCCCCATCTTTCATTGCCAAGAGAAAAAGAGGGAAGGAAAAAAGTACAAGGAAATGCCAAAAAAAAAAGGTAAAAAAAAAAAAGGGGGGGACCAACCCCAAAACAACCAAACACACACAAAAAAACCCCACAAACACAAACAGAAAATACAGAACAAAACCACAAACCACAACACCCAAAACAACCACCTTTTTGGGGCTTCTTTTGCATGCCAAAACAACACCCAAAACTGACTGAAAACATTGCAAATTGTGTCACACAGGCAGGCATTTTCCTCCAGAAAAAGAATAAGTTTGGGAAAGACACGTTGCTTTTTCTGTGCAATTGTGTGTACACCCACATCAGTGGATACATAGGCACTTCCACACTTATTGCAGCTTATGCTATTAAAGACTCAGTTTCCAAGATCCACTCATCTGCATCCCTCAGCATTGCATTTTCACCTACAGTTACAAAAGTAAAAGCAACCTGTTCATAGTTTTTAGCCAGAATCTCATTAAATAAATAAAAACCAGCACTATTCACCAGCAAGAACAAAAGAGTAATCCCAGGTGTAACAGTGCTGCTTGTGTTCAAATTACACTCTCAATACACAAATGACTGAAAATTGCAAGCTGAAAAAAAAAAATAGAAGCCACTTCTTTTGTACACACATGGCAAAGGTGTAATTTGGCAGAATTATTTGCTTCATTTCTACAGATGAGTTCAAACTGAGAAGCACAGATCTTCCTAAACCCTAATGGGTAGCTCCAGTAGCAGCCACACTGCTCTGGTCAAGGCTTGTGCTTTAATAAGAGCTGGGACATCCCTCCCTGCCCTTCCCTCAGGAGGGCATGTTCACAACTATCTAGCTACTGTGGAAGAAGTTAGAATTTTATTTTATTTTTTTTTCAAAAAGCAAACCAACCCAGACACATTTTTCTGTATTATCTACTAACCTCCCTTGCTCTTGGTTATCACAAGTCTGTTTAGAAAAGCAACCCAAGTCCAGCCACAGGGTAGTTTTACACACACACCAACAGCTCTTGAAAGTTTAGGATTGTATTCCAGCCTCCTACTCTGAACATCTCACACTGGCCCTGCAGCTCCTACAAACAAGGCAGGTAACTAACAGCAGAAGTAACCTGGATGTTATTCCAGTGACACATGCTCCAAACTCCTGTCCAAAAAGAAGAGCACTGACTCCCATGTTTTCAGTTCACTTCATGCTGCAAGGCAAACCTAACTGTGCTGAAGATCAATCTGCAGGTGAGCCCCAAAGATCCCAAACTGCCATGTTGGGGTTTGTTTGATTCTTGGTTTGTATTTTAACAGACAACTTGGCCCTCTGTGAGCCAAGAGGCAAAACAGGACTGAGCTACAGACATCAAGTGCACCACATGGTGCTCAAGTAAAAATAACCTTCACTAGTTTGGTGCTTGCATTTTGTGCTTAAGATAGTTGCAAGTCCAAAAACATGCAAGATTCTTGGCAGACAGCAAAACCTTAACACCTCCAGCTTAAAACAACAATAGACTTGGAATAATGAGCAGGAAAAACAAGTTGCAGAAAGCATTCAATTTGGACAATTTTAATTTATAAAATATACCTTACAAACTGCAATTCCTGATGCAGTTTGCTTTCTTTTGCACAAGTCCCAATTATAAATCCTTATACAGAGCTATGCTACAGAACACAAGCTATAGATAAATATTTACCTTGGTTTCCATCGTGGTGATCTTGATCTAGATCTTGTCATCTTCTCTCATGTGTTCTTGAGTTTCTTGAAGCTGTAAAAATGAGACAGTTTACCAGTCTGGTAACAGAACTGTGCTACCAACTGCAACAGGGACAGTTGTTTTTAATAGATGTACCATTAGATGCTTCAAGGTTGAGGTGAGGCATATTTTTAGGCTGTTTTACTGCTAATTCCCATTTTAAGGCAAGTAACTTTTTTTTCCTAATTGCTGATCTCAGAACACAACTTTTCCTCAAAGATTTAAAAATCTGACCATTGCTCCTTTATTCTGTCCATTTTGTAATGCCATCTCTCCCCTCTGGTTTTAAATGTTAATAGTCTCACAAGCAAGCTGCAGCAACTGAAATTAAATTACATACTTGTTCAAATGCATTGAATGAAACAGATAGAGGGGAGAGACAGCTTTAAATTTAAGTGTATAAAGAAAAATGTTTTTAGATTGAGTTACATTCTGAAATTTATATACACTGAAATTCTACTTTGTAAAAGCCCCTGCTATTTTAACATGGTTACAGACCTGCTGTTACAGACTAACTGCCCCATCAAGCCTTAACTGCTGCATCCTCACATACTGTGAATAAAGCCATGTACAAAAGATCACTCTTCATTTTTATACCCAGTTACACATTTAAATATATCGTGGATGCACTGTTCCTGAATCCTGGAAGTAGGTCTGGGTGTCTCTTCTCAATGCCATGGAAGAATGAGAAAAATAACAGGGGAATCTACTCTTCTTAGCAAACTAGAAACTTGGAAAACAAGTGATGAAAGCATATACAAACCCCCCAGTAACATGACTGGCAAATGGGAATTCAGTGATTATTTATCACTTCACAAACACAAGGATTAAATCAGAATGGAATGACTGGGTACCTGGTTAAGTGTTGGAATTTGGACCACATACCCACTCCTACAGCTAGCTCCTAATTGCCACCAGATACTGTAAAGGCCAGAAATATAAATAGACAGAAAAAAAACAGATCCATCAACAGCTCTGAAATTAATGAACAACTAGTCACTTGAAACGGGAAGAATACACCCAGGTCAATGTCACTCTGTACCTGCTCTGGTATTTTATGTATTTGCTCACAGATACTTATGGAAATAAAACTAGTCTGGACCAGCAAAGCCTGGCCTTTCTGACACTCCCAGTGCTCAAATATTTTCTTGAACTAAATGTTTCACTTGACCAACTAAAGGAGAGAAAACCCAGCAAGATTTAAGGTATGTAAGAAAGCTGGAGAAGGTACACCCACATACCTGACCTAGTGCCTTGCCCTCCTCCAGTCACACTAATTGGTCAAATAAAACACTATCTCTGTGGGATATCTGATTTTCTTTTACATGGGATTAGCTAATGGCTACAACAGCAGTATCTTCGAGGAGAACACACAGCACACTTCTGCTGCCTACCACCACAGGTGAACAGCAGACAAGCCATCCACTGCATTCTGGAATTAACTTGCCCTATTCAGTAGGTTGCACCACAGACAATTATTTGCAAGTCACAGCAACAGCTCAGCACTGAAGAAATTCCTTTTGAATGTTTGGGGTTTTTTTAATCTCAAGTCTCTTGTTTATGATCAAGTATTTGCTTCCATCTTTCCATGTGACAAGGGGTAACACTGTAAGAAGTATTGCAAAGGACAGTGAAGCCAGAAAAAACAAAACCAACCACCCCAGAGCACCCCAAAGACAATGTACAATATTTGTTCCCCAAAGTTTCAAATATGAACTCAGCATTGCCTCTTAGATCCTAAGGGCAGATATTGGAGGACTGCAGAGCATGAATTAGCTTCAGGCCTTTTGCTTATTAAAGATCATCCCAGCCAAAGCTACAGATGGTGTTCCAATACCAGTGCTCATGTAGTTTTTCAAAGAAAAGCAGTTTTATAATAAAATTCCTAGTTCTCAGCCACAGAAACACACCTTAAATGGAACAGTACCTCACAAACACAAAGAGAAACAAACCACCACCACAGTGGCTTTCAAAAAGGAGGTCATGTCCCACAAGCTTCAAAGATTCACTACTACCCTCTCTTCTGGTAATCTTGAAAAGTGTCAGTATTTTATATGCCATTCACAGTATTTCTTCCTATCTTCCCTTCAGTCCTGAACTTCATCCTTCATTTGCAAGCAAGGATGTAAATACCAGAGACAAAAGCACCATTGCACCCCACCCAACCATCACACAGCACCCAGCCTGCCAGGATCTCTCAGTGCAGACCCACAGAGCTGGAAACTGAAGACACAAGAGCTCCCTTACTCTTCTGAGCCTGGCTAAGCAATCAGACTGAAAGCATGAGAAGGGCTGTGACAGCACGTCCTAGATCTTGCCTTAGGATAAAGGGGACTAGAGTAATTTCCAATGAAGTCACACCTCTTGTTTGGTGGAAAGAAAGTGTTCATTTGTTTCAGTGTGCCTCCTGAGCAGCAGCCCACGCAGCAGGCTTTCCTCACAGGGAGAGCCAAGATGCAGGTGGCAGCACACAGGGGCACCAGACACTCACCCTGATCACAGCTCCCACTGCCAGCAGCAGAATCACAGCTGAACCCATGGAGAACGTGTCAGCACATTGCTAAATTCAGGTTTAAATCATCTCACCTAGACCAGCAACACTGTTCCACACCAAAGGCAAGCCTTCAGTGGGATGGTAGCAGGTAGCAGGCTGGTCTGTAGTGGAGTTCCTTGAATCAAGCACAGGCCCTACTGCTCTGGAGGGAGCCATGCAGGTGCTGCTGAAAGGCCATGTCATGTTGCAGCAGAGGTGCCAGAACCTGGTATGCTCTGGGTCCCAAATTTCATCAAGTCCTTCTGCTCAGGATGCTGTCAGCCTGAACACTTTTCTAACTAGGAATCAATAATACTAGGTTCATAGTGCTGCTTGTGTTTGTGGTGGTACAACAATAAGTGACTCATTGAAGGAGTTATCAGTAACTCTGCTTAGCCAGTTTTTAAATATTAATGGGAACC
Source organism: Corythornis vintsioides (assembly GCA_025447755.1). Classification (NCBI taxonomy): domain Eukaryota; kingdom Metazoa; phylum Chordata; class Aves; order Coraciiformes; family Alcedinidae; genus Corythornis; species Corythornis vintsioides. The sequence continues at coordinate 19,800 of JAOEGS010007075.1, forward strand.
CCAGCTTTTAGTTCCTTTTCTTTGACTTTTGGAATTGAAATCAGGCAATTTCCCTCTCAGGAAAAATGGCCTCAAGCCTGCTGCCAGATGTCCTTTGATTCCACCCTCAAGAGATCAGTGCTTTGACACGATACTACAAGAATTCTGTACTTATCTACTCCAAACCTGAAAGCAGGATCTTGAGAAGCTGAAAACGACCAGAAATTATATGAAATGTGCCAACCTGAATGCACAAAGGTTATAAATCTTTAACAACTTGCTCTCCTGAAGAGAACAGTCTTCAATCTTCTTGATTTTCTCATCAAATGCAAGAAATCACAAATTACTGCAGTCATTTAGCTAAATGGAAGGGAACTGGAGCTCTTCATAATGAAAAGATCCCCAGACCAGCAAGCTCCAAACAGCCAAAATCTTACAGGTGGAGCACAAACTGAGCAGAAGTGGTTAACTCTCCTAAAAACAGCCCTTAACTCAGTGCAGTTTTACATGCCTTTTGGGTGCCTTCCATCATTTACAAGAGAGCAGGGGAGAAATCCTAGGCAGGAGATGCAAAGGGCAGGTCAACAGTAGCAGTGCCCAACATCAAGGAGCTGCTCTTCACTTGCCTGTCACCTGCAGCACAGGGAGATGTCATTCCTCACCCCTTGCTAAGGGGCTGCCTGACCACCATGGCACTGCCTTCAAATCCTTCAGAGGAAGGGCTGAGGAAGTCTTTCATAGTCTGGGGTCACAGAGCCAGCAAGAAGACAGACACTGACTGACCCCTGCTGCAAAAACTACCCACTTACTGTCCTCTCTCTGCCCAAACAGATGAGAAGCAGCAGCAAGTTGTGCACTGACTGCCTTCTAGCTGGGGATCAAGTGGAAGATGTGAGGGACAAACCAAAGCACGAATCACTGCATTATCTGTCAAGAGAAACCAGGAATTTCAAAGTCTCAACACCAAGACAGATGGGCATTTGATAGACATACAATCAAAATAAAAGCTCTGCAACAATCCAGCTCTTAAAAAAAACAAACCACACCAACCAAAAACACACCACAAACAACAAACCAAACAAAACCCCAAGCAAAACAACCAAACAAAAATGACAAAACCAAACAGATCCTGAAGTCTAAAACACAGAAAGCCATTTACCCTGTCCTTAAGTATAAACTCTCAACTTTTCTAGTCAATAGGTTGTAACAGCTGATAGATAAAAGGCTGTTGGATGTGGCTTTACACAAGTCACTGTCCAAGCAGGACACAAACCTGGCATGTTCTTGCCCATTCAGCTTCCAGACAAATCTTATCACCTCCAGCTGCAGCTTTCTAGGAACAAGAGAAACACCTCTCAGCAAACTGTCCTCAGTGTTTCAGAATCTGCAGCAGGACTACTGCACATCTTCCTCAGCCAATACCTGCCAGACTGGCTTGGATAGCACCACCACAGGCAGAGCTCCCAGTACTGCACTAGGCCACACATACAGTCATTTCCCCCTGATTTTTCCACTGAAAAAAGGCTTTGAGGCTTCCAACCTCAAAGCCACAGCTCCCAGCTGGCACTTTCATCCACCACTTTCAACTCTGCAGTGGATGGAGGAAGGACACCATGAAGTGTGCAGAACAACCCTGCCCCGTGCTCCAGCATCACTGCCCCAGCACCAGAGAGGTGCCCAGAGCAGAGTTACAGCTCTGCCAGCCCAGGGAGGTGACTCCCAACCCAAGGAACACCACCTCAGGGCAGGATGGATGTGACAGGTTTGTAAACCATGAGCTAGAACTGTTTAAGTCTCTCCATCCCAGCTGAGGCAAATGAAACAAAGGTCAACAGATGAATGCAGAAGAACAAGATCCAAATTTATTCGTTTACTCATGGCTCTCCATTTCCATTATCCAGTGAATGCTCTTTTTGATTACAGATCCTTTCTTCTGGGATTTTGTCACTCTCAGAACACCTTTCACATCTCCAAGATTATGCTTTGAATCCCCAAGAGCATTTTGTAGCAGGTCTGGTGGCAGCACCCCCAGGCCACTGCAGCCTCACAGCCTGAATCCTCACCATAGGGATATTCCTTCTTGCACCACTGGCTTTTTTGTTTTTCTTGCCATGCTGTATTTCCCCATTTTCCTGATCTGGTGCACAGCATTTCCCCAGGTAGCTGTGGGAGAGAAGCTGGGAACCATGAACCACACTCCTGCCAAACGTGCCACAGCCCAGAGAGCACAGCCAGCACCAATTCTCTCAGGTTGTATAAAGGTTGTATCCCAATGCCAATGATCATTGACAGACGACCAGGCCTCATGCTAGGGAGCTAACCATCCCACACAGGGGCAGCATCCAGCCATTGCTCTCCTCTGCTTCATCTACAGAACAGATACCAAAAAAACCCACAAAAAATATTCCCCCTTACACTCCCAGTAGAAGGGGGACCTACTGCTGAAAGTACAGGCCTAGCAGAAGCATACAGTATTTCTTAATGGACCTCTCACAAATTTTAAGTAATTCCTTGGGATACATAGAAATTATTCCCCTGGCCCTATGTATCTGAGCTAAAGAATAAAAAAAAAACCTGCAAAGATCTACTGAGCATGTAACCTAAACTCAGTGTGTTCTCATTTAAAACCAACCCATTTCGTGACACTAATTAGCAGGCAATGCCTCATCTTTGCAGAAAAACAGATTACAATGCCAGCTTGGAAAGACTGGGCAGGATAAATCTTCATCACTTAATAAATTAGGTTTTACACCCTCAAAAAACATTTTTTTTTCCTCCACACAAAGCAAGCACAACCCATAAACATACTGGGAAGTGATTTGTATAATGCATTGAAGTAGAGGCCTTTAATACCCATCTAATACAGAGCCTGAAATGTCACAGCACCATTTCCAGACACTTCTATCTAGCAGTTTCTAAGAGGATGCCAGAAGCATGTTAAATCCTCTCCTGTAGCAGTCCCAGAGACAAAACACAACAACTTCCTGCCACTGAAAACTCTCCAACATGCACAAACCACGCTGCAGACCTTTGCTTTTTCACCTTGTCACAAAGCCACCGGAAAACCCAAAGAAATCCCTTATTTATTCAGAACCAGCAACGCCACCCAGCAGCACTGCCAGCAGACTGGGAAGTCCAGGCTGCCTTCCCCAGCCCCACGGGACAAATGAGCCCTTGCTGGATGCCTACCAGCAGGTCTCCTCCCTCCCCTGCAGACAACGAGCGCCTGCTGCTACCTGAGAGGAAAAGCAACCCTCAGTGTGTGTAACCACAGTGCCTGCCAGCTTGCTGCCACACCAGCCAGCCCACGGTACCTCCTGACAGGTGAACACCCACAGGGCAAGGCCGCACTGAAATCAGCCCAGCTCCTCACGGCGCAGGCGGCTGGAGAGCTGGGTTGATCATTCTTACCAAAGCAGTGGCAGAAATACCAGTTATTTTGCTGAAGGCAGATGTGGAGGAGTGTGGACACTCATGCTGACAGACAGCTGTTGATCAGGATAACAGGGTGTGCCTCTCAAGGAAGTGAATTAATTTCAGCTCCCCTCATCAACACCAATATTAAAACAAGAAAAAAAGAAAAAAAAAACAACACACACAACAAAAAAACAAACCTGAAAAAAATCATCATGGCTTCTGATTAGTCCTTCAGGGTGGATAGATGAAAACAAGGGGAAAGGCTTAGTCATCCACGTTCTCTGTCCCTCTCTGCCTAGCCCTGTGTCTCACAGCCTGCCACAACCTGGTTTCTGTCACCAGAGAGCCTTCCATGCCTTTTGCATATTTCTTCCCCTCCCTTCCTGGCATCCTCTTCCACGTTCTTCCCTCAGCCATCCACACCCAGCAAAACTTTCACGAAAGATTCACTTTTCCTTGAGGCCCACAAACACACAAGACAAGCAGGTAATTGAAGTCTCCCAGCAATTTGAGTAGCCTTTGTTTCAAACCCTTGTAATTTAGAACCTAAACTGTATCTACAAGTGACTTGGGGCATTGAAGAATTGCAATAAAAATTCGGTGTTGCTGCTCTGGATGGAGTTGAGCCAAGGGAGGAGACTGCTATTCCTCCTGAGATGGCACTGCCCCCTCGGATATGGATAAATAATTGTGCATGACCAACTAAACCAACTGAAGAACTACCAGATTTGGTCAAATCAGCACCAACTGATCTCTTTGCTTTGACTCAAAATCCTGAAAAGATAAAGCTAAGCCAAATACACGCTGAAGTTATGATAAGCAGGGCAACTGGTGTGAATCTGTGCGTGACAGCACAGAAATCACTAGGACTGGGGATTGCTGCCATGGACGCCCTGCCCACCTCCGAGCAAAACGCCGTCCCTACAGCTCCAGAAGCTGCGAGCTCGGCTGCGCTGCTCACCCAAGGGATCCGAAGCAACACGAGTTTTCTGGAACCCTCAAGACACGGCAGCACGGCGCTGACAGCCCCACATCATCCCGTCGCCCCTGCCCCGCCTTTGTTCGCGGCCCTCCCAAAGCGAGTGCCTTCGGCTACCCGCACCGCACCGCCACGCACACGGGCACACACGCGTGGAGACACGCGGCCGCACGCACACACACACACACACACACACACACACACACACACACGCGGGGAGAGGCAAGTTACGGCTGCCGCCGCTCCAGGCTGCCCGGGCAAACCGCTGAACCAAGATGGGTTCGGCAGAATCCCCACTGACCTCCTGCTGTGCCCGCAGCGCCGGCCAACAGCTCCCGGGGCAGCGCGGGCAGCGGCAGCGGCACCTCCCACCCGCCTCCGCCACCCCACCCCCGCCACAGGCCCTCGGGCCCTGCCGAAGGCGCAGCAGGGGCGGCTGAAGCTCCGCGCACACCGGCCCGGGGGACGCCCCGGGGCCTGGGCCCGGCTCCCTCCTTCCCAGCGGCCCAAGCGGGGGATGGGTCCGGCCGGCGCCGGGCGCGCAGGCGGCGCTGAAGGGGACAATGACCGCCCGCGGGCCCGGGTCCCGAACACCCCCTGCTTCGGCTCCCACTCCGCCTCCCCACAGCCCGCTGCACCGGCCACATCCCCGCCCCTCCGTCCCTTCACGCCGGGCTTGACCAGGCCCCACCGAGGCCATGGGGCCGCCGGCGACCCCCACACTCACCGCCAGCGGGGCGGCCAAAGGCCGCCGCAGTCCTCCGCCTTCCACCGCCTCCTGCCGTTCCCCCTGCCGTTGCCGTTGCCGCCGCTCCGCCCCGAGCAGGTGCCCGGCGAGGAGGGGGGCGGGTCCCGGGCGAGCCGCACCGGCCGCAACTGCTCCGCACGGGCGCGGCGGAGAGAAAGGGCGGGCGGAGGGCGGGTGCCCCGGAAGAGGAGGGGCGGGTGGGGCCGGCGGTACCTCCCTCTCCCCCGCCCCTCACGGCTGCTCCGCGGCCCGGCGCTCCGGCGCTGGGGTTCGTTCACTGCTGCGGCAGCGCAGAGAGGGTGGGTGCCTTGGCCCTTTCTGGGATGTGCATAGAGCTCTGAGGAGCCCCCGAGCTGGAGAGCCCGGTGAACAGCAGATCCCTCCCACGGCACCTCCCCCCTCGGTCCGTTTGGGACGCGGGGAGCGGCGGCCGCCTCCTTGGTGGGGCCGAGGGCGGCGGGAGTGCGGCAGGCCCGGAGCGCTGGGGTCTGCCGGGAGGACACCAAGGCCACGGACCAGCCCCTTAGCCGGCCTCGGGAAGCAGAGGCTGAACCCAAAGCTCCCCACGCCCCCGAGATGGGACGGGTCAGGCCCCGCAGTGGGGCCGCGGTGAGGTCGCCATCAGCTGCTGCTGCCAGGTTTGGGGCAGCTCTAGCAAGGCTTCGGTGGTGGTTTCCAGGACTGTTTGCAAGTTCCCAGAGTGCCCAGGTGAGCGTGTGCTGCGGCACCGCTGCGCTCTGCCCCTCGCCCCGGGAGAGCGATGCCCGCGGTATGAGCTCCATCCTTCCCAAGCCGCGGGGTTGCACTCCCGGCATGGCCAAGTACCATGCCTAGCAGGCCAAACAGGTTTGGCGTTGCTGTAAGGTTTTCACTTGGGGAGCTTCTTGCCCCTTCAACAGCAGGAGCACACACGGACTCGTTCTGAAGACCTTTTGTGGTAGGAAAACCCTGAGAAATAGATTTAAAGATGATGCAAACTTCATGTTAAAGGCGACATTGCTGCAATCCAGATTGTTAGGCATCCAAGGCTTTAGGTCAAGAATCATGAATGCGAGTGTGGTGCATTGTCTGATCAACTCATTAATAGCAATTTGATTCAGATCAAATGCAGGCACATGCTTTTGTTTAACCCAGGCAGAGCATCATGTTGGGTTTGTATCTTTACAGTAGCTGCAGGAAGATACCTGATACAGCATCATTACAGCAGCACAGACAGACATCTGATCTGGTATAAAGCTTGCTGAAGCCAACTCAGCCTGTCAAGGTTTGTTTTCTTTCTTTCTTTTTTTTTTTTTTTTTAAACCAAATTTATTTAAGACCAAAAAGGATCCAGAGTCAGCACTTTGTGTTACATGGTCTTGACATTTCTAATCCAGCTCAGAGCCATAGTGCTGTGGAGAGCCATCAAACCATGGCCCAAAAGGATTAAGTTAGATGTTTATATTCACTGAATAGAGTGGGGAGGAAGCATTGATTACTGTTGGCCCCTTGATTACAAGTATTTCAGAAAGGTGGAGTCAGCTTCTTTATGTTCCCAATACCAGCATGGACAGCCAACTTTGGCTATTATTTGGACTTTTAGCTGCTGACATCTTCCTGCCCTCCTTTTGTATGACTGGTTTTTAATAGAGCACTGCCTCCAGATCTCTGTCTTCCCAACCTTCCAGAGTTGCTGGAGGTGGGAATGGTGAATGGCTCTTCACAGCTACAAATCTGGTTGCCATCCTTGTCCTCAGGATCCCACTTGGTTCTTTCTAGACTAGCTCAGACACAAGAAAACCCACACAAGTGCTGTACAAAATAATTTCCTATGTTCACCAAACCACTTTGAAATCCTCATAAAAAGAATCCTATACTTCTCTATGCTTTTCTTCAATTCAGCAGCAGTGTCTTCCCAATGAAAAAGGACTGCAAAAGATTTACTGAAGTATATGACCTAGAGGTGGAGTGGCAAGCTGCACTAAACACTTGCTTCCTCTGCACCATGTTGGTGTTGTTATTAAGAGGAGCTCAGGGTGGGAACTGGGCAGCATGAGCTTCCTTTGGAGCAAGTGAGACTGCAGCAGCAAGGGAGACTGCAGATGGAATCTGCACTTTCCCAAAGAACCTGGGCCAGCCTGGGGGCCAACATACAATGTGCAGTACCAGTTTGGCACACCTCTTGCAAACCTCAGGATAATCACTCTATAGGCAGCTGAAGTTTCATTTGAAAGCTTGGGAAAGTTGAAGTAACAGAAAAAAAGATTTGGTTTTATTCCCTACTTATCTGATGTAGTATTTTCCCTATTCTCTGGGCTCGGGGGGGCGGGTGGGGGGGGGTTAGTGCTGCCCTTAAATGTGAAACTAAGCAGGAGCCTCACTCAAAGCAAAAACTCGTCTAAAGCACCAAGTGAACACAAGTTACCTCTATGTGTACACAGTAAACTTCTACATTACCTACACTACATTCTTACACTTTATTACCTATCCACTTGAATTCACCTCAGATGGGCTTGATCCAATATACATTTGTCTTGATGGAGAGCAGGATGGATTCTGTCCTGATGGAGAGCATATCCTGATGGATAGTAAGTACAGAAGGGTCTCTCTGGTTGGGATTATGTAGTCTAAGAAAACAAGAATTTAAACAGACTTGACAAATTATACTAATAGTCAAAGCAGTGTCTATTAATTTCACAGCTTCATTATTCTCCATCTCTAAATAGTGAAGGCTATTCTATTGCACAAGACTTGGTAATTACTGCTTATTAAGACTAATTATTTTTGTCTATTTCTATGCTGGGTTTTTTTTTCTAATTAAGTATCATTAGACAAGAGAATAGCTTTCATATTCTTTTAATATTTAATTTAGTAAACATTCCCTTTGGAAAGAGCATGTCTGCTGTTTGCATGCTAAATACTTGGAAATGATGAGTGGAAGTCACCTAGAATTCAAAGGCAGAAACTAGCCCTCGACAGCAGACAGATCCTGTGTAGCTGTTCTTTCAAGAAGACATTATTTTCCTCATTAAGTGTTACTATTGACACTGCATTTTGCTGAACCATATTATGAGTGGTTTGCTTTTTGTTTTTTAAGTGGAAATAAAACTTACCTTGATCCTTGGCAAAATCAGGCAGCAAAGCAGGCAGAGGAAGGGAGTCTGAGCTGTGCTGGGCATTGGTGCCTGGGCATTTCTGCACAGCCAGGCTCACCAGGACAGCAGCTGCTGCAGAATGCCCATCCTCCACTGAGGTGAATCAGAAAAATGGAATTAAAAGCCCTTTGTAGCACGCAGGTTAGCTTCGTTGTCATACACTTTTGTGTGTGTGTGTGTGTGCCTGTAGATGGTTGTACTTAAAGGGGAAAAAAGCACATTGGAGCAGTGAGAGAAAGTCTGGAGTAGTCACCACCTGCAAAGACATAATCCACCATCGAGAACTGCTCTCCAAAGGTTGTTTTTTTGGTTGTTTTGTTTTGTTTTGTTTTACCAGCAAACCTCTCATAATATCTAAAGGCAAATGTTTCATTTCTACTTTACTATCCTGTTATTCCTTCTGGTAAGATGTGTGGCTTCATTAACCTGGTTCTCTGCTTTCAGAGGAGTTTCACATTTATGCTTTCTTCCCCCCCTCTCACCCACTCCTACACCTTAGCACGTGGGCATTTTTTTAGTTGAGTCTTATCAAAATACTTTCACCAAACACCAAAGCATGTCTGCTGTCTTGAAACGAGAGCAAGCTACATAATTCTTTGCAGGCACACTAATGGTTTTCTTATAATAATAATAATAAAATCTAAAATGTCTAAGTCCCTGCCAAAGGAACATCAGCTCTTTCTCTTATGTTATAGAAAATGAAAGACTGGTGTTTAGGTCAACTCCCAAGGTTCCTTGACAGCTTCAAATCTATAACACCTCATCCAGACAAGGCAAGAATAAAGAAAAAAACCCAAAGAGATTAATTTTTTTAAGAACTTCAACAGATTTCTCTGGAACTGTAATTTTTTTCAGCCTAGGCTCAGAGCAACTGATAAGATTCCCTCCTTAATTGAGGAAATAAGCCCTACATTAGTTACCTTGAAATGTAAGGAAAGCTGTAAAGTAATTGTGTAATTAAAACCCAAAGGAATGTGAGACGATGATTGACTCTGAGCCTTGGCTGTGGCAGTATCACTGAACCACTGTGTCAGGGCCTCAGGCCAGGCCGGGCCCTCAGCACACAGCGCTGCCCGGGTGTTTTATCCCTGGGGTTACTCTGGCTTCCCTCAACACCAGTGTGGCTGCGCTGCCGCCGCTAGGCCCGCGGCCTGGGCAAGCCTGGATTTGATAAAGTACCAGTGAAAACAACCTCGCTGTATGAATTAACACCAGAGTCTGACAGAAATACAGTCACAGGGTTTTAAAAGCAAAGGCTTTGAACCGGGCTTGTCACCCAAGAGGCCAGGCAGATGAATCTGAGGAGGAAGGCAGGGGCGCAGAGAGGCTGCATTTCTTCACCTGTGCCAGAGCCAGGCTTTGGAAAGGTGACAGGAGGAGAAACTGCAGTGAAACAGCAGAATGAGGAGGTTGAGATTAGATTTCAAAGTGTCCAGCTCAAGACTTTTTGTTCCTGACTGATACTTTGTGTTAGGATTTGTAACAGTAATTAACGTGGTAGTAAACGTTCAAAGCATTCCTTAGTGACTGTTACCTTTAGCCATCCTGCTAAGATGCTGCTCTCTATGCAAGTGGACTGAGGGAAGATCCCCACCCCACCAGCTAGAGTAGCAATCTTTGCTATTTCTGTTGCTTTCTCCACATTTACAGAAGAGAGGATGATTTCCCCCTTGTTTAGCCCCTCATTACTAGATGAAAATGCATCCTGGGGACCAAAATCCTACTGATGGCATTTTGTTTCAAAATTAACTTCTTGGGAGCCAGGAGGGCTTCTCGGGGCCTTTGCTGGAGCCTGAGATGAGCTTTGGGTGTCATTTCCCATGGAAAGTTCTGAACTTAATCAGAGAGCTACTGTGATGCCCTCACAGGTATATTTATTATAAACTTACTAACAGTTGAAATAATTATTGAAAATAATACTGCAAAAAAAGACAGTTGCATGGTCCAATTCTTGGTGTGCACAGTCCTGTTTTGCAGATCATTTTATGAAAGCAATCTGAAAAAAAAAATCCATTCACCCATTTCAAAAATCCATTCAGAGATCCCTGTGCTTTTTAGTTTTCTCCTCCGTGTTTTCCTTTGCCAGTATCAAAGGGAGCAGAAGCTGGAGCTGCAAACTGGCTTGTAGACTGTCACAAGCACCCTAAAATACCGCAGTTTGGAAGTCCTCACTTTAAAGCTCTTCTGCCACCAGTCTACATTTCCTCTGTGAATTGGCAAGACCTTATAAAGCAAGTAAATATATGGCAAAGGAAACAATGGTGAAATATTTTGAGGGTCTGACAACTACTCCTTTATTCAGTATTACACCCTCCTTCAAAAAACACCTCAGAACAAATTAACATACATATTGAAAGTTGTCATATTTATGCTGGGAATAAAAAAGGGAAAAAAAAGCTAAGAAACAAGGTAGATTCATAAATGAAAATGTATTTCACCTTTATACATGCTATACAGGTCATGCAAATACAGAAATCTACAGGCTATACAATGACACCATAATAAAATATAATGTGACATTTGTCCAACACAATGGATCACAGCAAAACAAACTGCTTTTGTTTATTTTTTAGGAAATAGATGGACTAATTTGGAAGACACAGTACCATGCTACAGCTTACTGCACAGTCGAAAGAAAGAACTTCTCTGAAGAACACTAACATAAATAGAGCTGGATGGTTGTAGGTATGGTTTCTTTAGAATGTCATTGGTTACTTTCCCATTGCTGGCTTTCAAGAGCACAGGAATGGGGCTACAACTGAGCTCAAGCCAGGCTGGGAACTCGTTTACATGTGAGAAACTGAACAAAACAAAACTGAAAAGGGAAAAACCCACCTCACCCCAGTTTTCACTTCTTTTGTGTTAGTGTCCAAAGAGAGTTGTATTTATAATTTATGCTTATAAGAAACTGGACAAAAGTGTCCCCAAAGCAGCATGTGATCTAGCATAAAGCTATTGTAGCTCACCAACAGAACTGAGGTTAGCACTGTATGGCACATGATGTCCAGCCATCCTACACCCTGGTGGGAACTCTTCCATGCAGATGCTCACAAAGGCTGAGGACTCTCTGCTGCTGGCTCGGCTTTTCTATTTCTGCTGCACCTTTGGCAGAGTGTTTTGCTGCTGACTACATCTGCTTTGGGTGAGCCTACAGAAAGACAAAAGACTTCTCCACATGACAGACATGATAGACAGCCTGCTCCTATTAATCAAGTGCCTGCATCTTCAAAGATTAACATGTTACCTCAACCCCCCCGGCCACTCACTTGGATCTACTACACCTATTCTCTATATATATATATGTATATATATCTAAAGGGATTACACTGGGCATTTTGCCTGCTTTGTTTACAGGTGTTACACAAGTATCTTTTTAAACACACAGTTGATAGTCGTTCCCAGACTAATTAATATTAACCAGTAAGTGCCACTAGTGATTAAAAGTGTCAACATAACCATAACAGAATAGCTCCCACAGTCCACAGTCAGCAAGAAGGCTCTTTTGATTCCAGCAGCTGTATATTTTGCAAACCTCTTCAGCTACAGACTTGAATTCTACACCTGCATAAAAGTTGCCAATAACTCCTTATTGAAGACAAAAAAAAAAAAAGAAAAAGATAGGCACAAAACTAAAGTACAGTGTATTATTTCATTTCAATGCATTGTGGGCAAACCTCATCATTATTTACAAGAAAAACATGTCTACATTGATGTATGATAAAGCTTAAGGAAGAAATATTTAAAAATAAAATGCACAGGTAAAAATCACAGTGAAGTGTTGAGATGAAATTTAAATTAAAAGAAGAAATAAGTGCTTTATTAGCAGCTAAAGCTCAAATTCTAATGCACGCTCAGTCTTCCCTGAAACCATCAAGGCTCTAGATAATTGGTTTCTATCAAAAGCAGCCAAGTTATTCAATGTATTTGCTGGGAAGACAAAGTTATATTCAGCTCTGATTTTTTGAAATCCAGTGTTCAAGGACTGCAGAAGCTTTTTCAAGTGACAAGCTCATATTTTACTGCCAGTAGCATCACAGGAATATATATCCTCCACAAATTGCTACCTCTGTCAATTAAAAAAGAGAGAAGAATACCAAGTCAGCTATGCAAGTTAGATGACCTCAGTTTTGTTTTTAGAATACACTCTTTCAAAAGAACTGACTGGCATTGTACTTTGAAACTGTCACTGAAGCCTGCTGTGCTTTCTTACTATACAGGCTTTCCAGGATAAGTGATTCTACACCATGCTGCAAGTTATTTATAGCAGCAGAAAAGAATATGCAGCAAAAGTAACTACAGTTTTCTACACTGGCTCCACTTTGAACTGTTTTCTTTATGGAAATAGGCTCCAAAGACTCATAGGAAAGGAACTGTATTAGTGAAGAAAAAACCCAACTCTTCTGACTATATTCTGAATACATGGAGGAATTGTTTCCATTTCCCAGATACTTTTAGTTGCTATGGTATGTTCAGTTTGCATATGATGCCAGTTTACAAGAAGCTGCAAGTATGAAAGATTATACTGAATTTCTATTTCTAGGAGACCAGCTTTCCTCTTCTCTCCATATATGCTGTTTACAACTGCTATCTTTTTCTGGGAAGCTCCTAAATAATCACAGAAATTTCTCATATCTAAGAAGTTTATCACAGTACTGTACCTTTATCTCTTCTGCTGAAAAGTGAGATTGTCAACAGATAGAATTAAGTGTATTTTCCTGTCCTGGACTGTTAAATCCCTCAATCAGGTTTTTGTTACAGTCATCTAGGCTAATGGTATCACTGGACATCTTGGAGTACGTAGCTTGGCCTGTGAAATCCAAGAGATCTTCAAGTGCCTTGGAATTACTTGTCCCATTTTGGTCAAAAGAAACACCAGGCATGAGTTCATTCATGGGTGAATATTCAGGGATAGAGATAAGTTCTTCTTTTGAAACTGGGCTATACAAAAATAAACAAAAGGAAGACACAGTATGAGAGACATGCCACTTTTCATTCAGCAACAACCAAATCCATCTTCTGACTGTCCCAAATCACCTACTTAAGGTTCAATCTGAACAAAAAGGGGTTACCCTGTTCAGGATGGAGGGTCATACCTAACCTATTTCCTTAAAGTTTAAGGTTAGGTGTGTGATGTGAACACTCATCTCCAAAAAATACATTTTTGGTAGTTCACTGTTAACTTATTATGTCAGTTCTCCACCATCATTGTCCTCACTATGCTTTGACCTAAAACACTCATAATTCACAACTTAAATAAAAAGTTATTTCTTACGACCTTATGATACACTTCAGATATTAACAATCCTAGAATTAAAGTTAAGAAATGCTGCTACCAAGATGCTTTGCCAGGACTAGTAAGGCTAGTACATTTCAGTTTGGAGAGAAGATAAGGCAGAGAAAGGATTTCACAAAGATTTCAAAAACCACGAAGGACTGGTGGGTAAGGTGAGGACAGAAGTGTTCCACACCACAGCCTGCAACACAAAACAGAGGGGGTGTCCAACAACAGCAGTAAATACTTTAACACCTACCCGAGAAGGGAATTTACCTAGTGAGACTACTGTGAAATTTGCTGCCAGATGAGGTCCTAGATGCAAACATTATCAGCAGGTGGAAAAATGGAGTTGAATAAACTCACAAGCAACAGGTCCCTCAGTGGAAATTTCAAAAGGCATGGCACAGTTGTACCCTGTGACACCCCCAGCGGTAACACTTCTGTGTGGTCTCGGATGGTAGAAAGTGGTGGGCACTACCCACCACTCTCCCTAACTATTTCTTCTTATTGATAACCTCCCAGATGAATAATGGACTAGATGGACTTCTGGTCTGTCCCAGTAGGGAATGTATTTCTTATGTATTTATACAGATTTCCTGGAAATCCTGAAACAGTGTGAGAGGCTGAGCTGACTTGCTGATTAAGGAAATACTGTATAAAAATCCCCTGTTTAAAATTCAGAGTAAGCATTCTCATAGCAGCCTTAAATTATCAACTTCTTTCCTGCAAGTCCTTCCATCAAAATCCAACAGTATGCAATACACACTAAGTTATTCACTGATTTCCATACATTTGTTCCCGTTAGGTACTTAAAATTCTAAACTATTTATTTTCTTTATTCTAGTTGTATGGAGGGAGAAAAGCTCATCACAGCTATGCAGTCTTGGCATAAATTAAAGAAAAAATAAATGGTGACATCTGACAGCATCTACAGTAGCTACTTTCACAGAACAATCTGAAAGTTTGGGTAAACTTGGATGGAATCCCTAAGACTGTAGAAGGATTTCAGAGCCCTCCCCAGTGCAAAATATATGTGTGAGATAAGGTTCTGTTAACTTGTCTGAAACAACTGATTTGCATCCTGAGAGGAGTGGAGTACATCACAACAGACCCCTGGCTTCTCCACTCTGGGGTAGGTGAGAAGCAAAGGTGTAAGTAATAAGAAAGGAAACAAAAAACTTTTTGTGTGTTTAATAGGAATTCCACAAATTCTATTGGTAGATCTGGTCTGTACCTCACATCCATGGACTGAACCTCATCTGTTGAATCTTCCATGCTGTTAGATTTCCCATCGACAGCTGCCAGCTGAATAAGTCCTGGAACTGACTTCAGTCCATTAGCAACTACATCTTGGGAAGGGATAACAGAGGCAGCACTGTCTAAGCTTTTATTATTCAGGCAGGTTGCCAAGCCATTGATCTCTGTAAAAGAAGGTTAGACATTTTTACAGTAGCAACTTCTTTATTTAAATAGATTTTTTTAAATCATAAATGCTTTTAAGGTATAAATTGAGTAGAAAAGACAACTGACAATGTAGTAGGACTCAGTTTCATCTGTGACTCATCACACTGAGTTGTCAATCTTTTTTTTCCACTCAATTTGCTCTTTATGCTACATCTCTTAAATATGAAGAAACAGGAAGAGAGTGTTTTATCTTTTGTACACATGACATACATGACACACACATGTACATGTGCCTTAGCCTGGGAAAGTAAACAAAAATGGCAGATATATAGATTTTATTTAGTAAATCTTTACTTTTTTTTTTTTTTTTTGTGAAGTCAAATTAAATGCAAGGTTTAGAGCAATGCTATAACAAGCTTGCAAACTCAACTGCATGCAAAAATGTTCTACCTTCAAAATTCAAAGGCAGATAACAGCAACCAAACCTATTGGCAGACTGGGATTTCTCATTTAGAGAAATCCTGTGTCAGGTACTAAAATGGCAGAGAAACTTGCTTCTCCTTATATGGCAAAATCAAGTCTCTAGTTTCTAACATTTATCACTGATACCAGTGGAGCTGTTCTTGTTGAGATGAAAGCAAAGAATCTGCAATAATACACAGTGCCCTGCCTCATATTACAAAACTCTTAAAAGAGAACAAACTGTGAAAAGAGATCTGAAAAATATGACAATTTTTACCTGACTGGTTGAGAACAAAAGCCTTTGGTTGCTTTTCCACATTCAAAGTTGATGGTACCTCCAGTTTTGGCTCTTCCTTCTGTAATCAAGTAATGAGTCAACTCTATTAGACAACAGACTGTAACCTTCATGGAACTGGCTGGACTTGAAACCTGTGAGACTGCCCAGGGCCATGGGGTGGGCAAAGGTCACTGACAGTAAGAAAGGATGGTTCTTTTCATATTTTTTTTTTTAATTAGGTATAGGATTATATTTTTTTTTACTTCACAAAGAAAACATTCTCTGAAAGTAACTGAAGAAACAGTTTCCTTAGTAGAAAATGCAGAACAGAAGTGAAAACATGTCACTCAGTCACTTCCTAGACAGACAGAATTGCCTTGTTCTCAATCCTACATTCCTGGCAGGCTTAACACAGAGAGCTCAGTAACTAATCCACTGGCCAGTAGGAAGCAGGAGACAATGCATCAGAGAGCAAACACTGCAGCTCCAGCACCCTGGAAGGAAGTCTTCCCACCTTGCTACACAGAGAGGGAGGCAAGTCTGCACCACTGCATAAAGCTCTGTCTCTGTAGCAGTGGCACGAGAGTAACTGTGAACCAGCAACAGTCACTCTCACCTCAAAATGCAACTAAAATTTGGGTGGAGTGTGTCTAAGTGCACCTATTAACATGGAACTACTCCAGAGTTTAATTTTCACATATGGCTATCAAAACAAGCCAAAAAACCCTGCAACCACACACTGTTTCATACCTTTATTTCTGGTGTTTCACTCCTCCTTGTTCTCTTCATTATTTCTTCTATTCTCTAGAAATCAAAATAAATTGTGGAGGATGAGAAGGCAGACAGAATATTTAAACATGAGAGACTGATAAAGAAGAAAAAAAGATGAAAAAAAATTTTCTTTACTGTCATGATCTCATCCCTGCCTGTCTTGAACATGGTAAAATAAATAAGAAAAATAAAGAAAGCAAAGACTAGAAAACACCTGAGAGCTGGCTTTCAAACCTCACAGAACATGATTTTCTCAGCAGATGCAACTGAGACACAAAACATTTCAATACCAGGAATTTGCAGTCATGAGTTGAGCTCAGGTCTGGAACACGACATTTCTTTTAAATCAACAGCTATTATTTTCATCTAGTTGCTTTTCCAACAATTCCAAATATTTCCTTTAAAAATAGCTAGGCTTTTTGGAATGGAAGAGTAAACAGAAATATCTAAAGTTATTCTTGCTGGAAATGTGTGAGGCATTACCCTAAAATACTTTTTTTTTTTTTTCCTCTCTTCTTTGTTCATTAAAAAAAACCAACAAACCTCACCTCTGCACTAATGTGAAAGGTAATGATTTCAGGTTTAAAGAGACTTTACTTTAGTCTAATCTGCAGCTGCAACATGCCCCAGACTCAGTGGTAACCAGTTAAAAGGTACATATTGGAAAAATATATGTGGAAAGATGACCTTTTCTAACTGGCCAGAGGCTCTGCAGCTGTTCTCTCTTTCTTGCCACAGAGCTGTAGATGAAGCTAATTTATGTAGTTCTAGCAATTTCCTTGTGTAACAGTGGCCAGACAGCCCTGCTGCTGCCTCTGCACAATGCAACCAGAGACAAGCCAGGTGGTGAATGGAAAACCTGTTTGTTAAACACATTAATTTTCTCAATTAATGACACGGAGCTTTTGTTGAGCAAGTTTTTAAACGAAGTCACTCACGTTCCTCAATAGTCTGTGATGTCCTGGGCTGGGTGGCAAACAATGTTTGCTTTGGGCTGACATTCCCTGTTTGTCTCAGGCATTGAACTTTGTGGGCAGAGGCTAATTCTGTTTGTTCAGTGCCTACTAGAAAGTCATCTGCCTTAGGCAATCCCACTTTGTTACAGATTTTGGTGACCACATTCCCCTAACGTGTGCATAGCAAATACTAAATTAGGCAGAAATATCCATCTGTAATCCCTCCAGATTACTGTGTACTTCCTGGTTCTGTGTTTAAACAAGAAATGCAATAATTGAGACATAAATATCTTACCTTCTTCCGCTCCAGCCTTTCCTGCTCAATCTGCTGCATGATTTGTTCCCTTTCAAGACGAAGTTGTTCAGCTGCCTCACGGGCTTTGGTTTCTGCTTCTTCCCTCTAATTGAAATGTGTAAAATATGATAGGGCCATTATTTATTTAAGGCAGATTGCTAGATACCATTAAGTATTTATTTCTATGTATTATATAAATATTTGTGTCTAAATAAACGTATATTAAGTTTCACATTTGTGTTTGAGATGTTACCTGTTTTTCAAGTTTCTCCTGGAGCTCTTTTTCTTGCTTTTCCTTTAGTTTTTGTTCTTCCTCAGCTCTTCTCTTGGCTTCCTCTTCTGCCCTTTTTCTAGCTTCTGCTTCTTCACGTTTTCTTTCCTCCTCCTTCTTACGAGCCTCTTCCTCTAGACGAAGTCTTTCTTCTTCTGCCTTTCTTTTCTGTTCTTCTCTTTCAAGCCTGGAAAAAATACAGCAGTATGTTTAAAAGGCTTCCTCCTGTTTCACACTATTCCTGTTGTTCGTATGGCAAACAATCAGCACTAAAATAATACATTTAAAATGCCAGAATTATAAAACTTTTCTTTCATTCTTATTTCCATTGCCTAAAATATTTCATAGAAACTATAATTTCCCTTGAAAAAACAGGTGTAATCAAAGAAAAATAAAACATTGACATTCTAATTTCAATTACAGCTTCAAAAATAAAATTAAGTTTTAATTAAAAAAAAAATCCCTCTTCTGTACTTCATACCCAGAATGCTGGTATCTATAAAAAAAAGCAAGTGCTTTTTCCTTCATTTCAGCTGAAGATAAACAAATTGAATGAGTAGCAGCAAACAAAGTCCACAAAACACAGTGGTACACTGGAAAGAGTACCACCTTTGTTGTTCCATCTGTGTTCTTCCCTGGCCTAGTCAGGGAACTCCTTTGTCACCACATGCAAGAGCTGCTTTGACAAGCAATCATTCTCATTCTTATGTATCAAAAAATGCAGGAAATATTTCCTTTGGGCAAACTGGCAGGCACTGGTGATACCCCCACCCCCATCAGACAAGAACAGACAAAGCCAAATGCAGACATGCAGGGTTAGTTATTTACTATTAGGGGCTTGAAGGATTAGCATGATTTGTTGACACTTGGAACCAGCATCCCATGACAACAGAGCCAGGATTTCACTGTTTAGACACAGCAACCTTCATTCACTATGTCCACACTCTTAAAGCCCTCAACTGCCTACAACAGAGTTGGGCAGAAAGATGAACTTCAGGTTAATTTGTTGAATGATAGAAGCTTTGCCATTTAAGGCATAAACTTCTACTGCAAGACTGTTTCTTCTACAAGAACTAGCTCATTTAAAACCTCCTCAAGTGTTTTCTTTACAACAAAATATTCCAGGTGTGTCCACACCGTGCTGTGCAGTATGCTGCCATGTGGACATACCTGAAGTTATTTCAATGAGTAATAGTTTGTTCAGACTTCTTAGAGACCAAATTATTATTCTCTAACTTTACTAGTCACAAAGACTGCCATAGACACTAATGAATTTTCCAGGTTGAAAGAAGTTTACACTTACATGTAAGATTCCACCTTGACTCTAAAACTACCACAGTTTCATGCATCCTCAATGACACAGGTCAAATTATTAAGTGTTAACTTTCACAGATCAGCAGAGATACCTCTCCTGTTCTTCTCTTTCCTGCCTCTCCCTTTCTTCTTGCTCTTTTTGCAGCCGGGCCTGGCGTCGTTTTTCAGCTAGTATTTTTGAAGCTTCTTCTGCATCAGTTGTTCCTGCTGATGCCTTCCCTAGAAGACAAATAAGGGTGGAAAGTCAGGGAACAAAGGGAGTGCCCAGCACTTCCACATTCTCACAGAGGCTGAAATGGCCCCTGCTCACACTGGTGTGACACCTCTGCTTTTCAAAAAAGCATACCTTCAGCATTTTCAACAGATAGAATATGGGATAGTAAGGAAATCCCTGGATTTCTGCATTTCACATCCTCATTAACAGGCATTTTTCACAGACAAATAACCCTGGTGAAAATTAGACATTTACTGGTTCCATTATGTACCTTTACTCATTCTCATAAGCCTATGACTGAGCAGCTTCATAAAGAGAACAGGACATTAAAAAATGCTTAAAAGCCTCATGGACCTGTGATACCTCACAGTCTGTTCCTGCAGTAAGACTCACCTTCACTATTTTCAGTCTTTGCTGCAGAAGCCACATGCTTCTCAGAAGCCACCTGGCTTGCCTCATCAGTACGTGCTCCTGGGGACTTTTGATGACTGACATTTTCTTTCTCCTTGTCTGCTTTCTTTTTAGGAGTTTCCTGGTTGAGATTGTAAGTAGCACGATGTTTCACAGGAGAAGCTGGATATTGTTTGGTGTTTTTAGGAGACTGAGGATAAGTCTTTGCAACTGTCCTGATGAGGGAAGACAAAAATCAAAACAGACCATATGTTACACAGCTTGGAATCAAACTCCATCTTCACATATATTGTTCTTCTTTCTTGTCTCTGCCTACATAGTAATATTATTTGTTTTGCACAATATTGCATAGAAATCACTTGTATGCAAGCAATCAGAACCTGAAAAGCAGGGAACTGGCATGCAAATGATTACAGAAAATTCTCATTTAAAAAAACCAATAATACTGTTCAATTTGCAGGCAAGAGATACGAAATCACGAACTATCTAAAACAATTATTTTCTTCATAACTTCTTAACAATTTTGTCAATGTTATTATATTCAACAGTCTTTCTCAACGTTCAAAGCAAAGCTATGGCTGCTTTCTTGCTCCAGAAATTATAGTAAGTTGCAATGTGCTGCTTTCATCTGGATACCACCTTGCTAAACAGTCTTTTTCTGATAGCATGCACAGAATTCCACAGAATTATTGTTGAGGCTGGAATAGAACTTTGAGATTGTCAAGTCCAGCCTAAGACCTGACACCATGACACCCAGCTAGCCCATGGCACTAAGTGCCACATCCAATCTTTCCTTAAACACCACTAGGGATGGCGACTCCACCTCCCTGGGCAGCCCATTCCAGTGTCTAATGACCCTTTCTATAAGGAAATATAAGATTCTATAAGGAAGGGCTTCCTCATATCCTACATAAACCTCCCCTGGTGCAGCTTCAGCCCTTTCATTCTGTCACTGGTTGCCTGGGAGAAGAGTCCAGCGTCCACCTGCCTACAGCCTCCCTTCAGGTTGTTGTAGAGAGTGATGAGGTCTCCCCTGAGTCTCCTCTTCTTCAAGCTGAACAGCCCCAGCTCCCCCAGCCTCTCCTCATAAGACTTTCTCTCCAGTCCCTTCACCAGTCTGGTAACTCTCCTCTGGACCTGCTCCAGCATCAAAATATCCTTCTGGAAGTGCAGGGTCCAGACCTGCCCCCAGTGCTCCAGGTGAAGCCTCCCCAGTGGCAGATACAGGGGGAGAATCCCATCCCTAGTGCTGCTGGCCACACTATTCCTGATACAAGCCAAGATCCCATTGGCCTTCTGTGCCAGCTGGGCACCCTGCTGGCTCATCTTCAGCTGGCTGTCAACCAGCACTCCCAAGTCCCTCTCAACCAGGCTGCTCTCCAGCCACTCACCCCCAGTCTGTAGCTCCAGGGGGTTACTGTTGATTTTCCAGAATAACACCAACCCTTCATGCAGGTAAAGATGGGTGCCATCTTTAGAGATGGTCCTGCCCAAACCAACACCAACACAACAGACTCAAGGCTCAAAGCTCAGCACCCCCAGCCTTTTACATGGGTGCACTCGTGGTGCTGGCCACACACAGCAGCCACTCAGCCAACTGCTTGTTTGGCTGTTGCACCCTGTGGGAGAAATGGTAACTGACACTGTTAGTTAACACTGTCCATTATTTATGTAACACAGCAAATAGCACTAAATACTTGTAACATTAAGCAAGGCCATTGCTGTGTGACTCAGCATATGGAAGTGATTACAACCTTAAAAAAATTATTTGAGTCCCATTAGAATAAGTAATCCTACATTCAAGTCAACTTTACACATGTAGTTTAAACCTTCCTTATGGACATGCAATTATGATATAAATGCATTATCCCATATCATTTGTGTTTCATATACTATAACATGTTTTCTGGAATATACACTCATTCTGGCAGACAACAGAGATGAAAAACATGGACAATGGCTGACAATTCATGGACTGGAGTGGCAAGTTTTGTATACATCTAACTATAGTATTGTGTGACCAGAGACTATTATAACCAGAACAACATTTGCATCACAGAGCAGACAATAAAAATTAAACATCTTTTAACTCCCCCACCAGTTCATGAATTCAGGAGAAGAAAGGACTCTTTTCCACCATATTATGCTGCATTTGAAAGAGGTCAAGTCACCAGAATACAGGGAGCTCATTCAGAGCTGCCTGATTTGTGGTGAGGAAAAGACTGCAGAGTATTGCACCACCCATACTTCCTTACTCCCACTGAAGAGACATCACAGACTCCAAAAGCTCTTGAGCTGGTGGAACAGTAGCACTAAACTAAATTTGAAGTTCAGCTCAGGTACCTTCTGCCTGCAGGCCCTGAAGCTCCCTGTCAACTCAGGTCCTCACCCTTGGTCCTTTCCTGAGTTAAGCTGTAGGTAAGCCTGTTCCTGCTGATCCAGAGCTGATGTCCTGGCTTGTCCTTGGACCTGCTTCAGTAAGGCCTTAGGTGACAGCATTCACCATCACCAGATCTGCCCTGGTCACTTCTGTCTGCTGTGGGATGGGATCTTCTAGGTGAGCTCACTGTCCTTGTCTGCCCTGCTGTCACCCACAGCTCCTGGCTCACCCTGCCCTGCAGGGCAGCCCTTTCCTGCTGCTCCCTGGCAGAAACTGGCTTTGGAAGATGGGGATAGGCAAGTCTGTTTCCAGCTCTTGTAAAAGCCAGCAATGGGAGAAGCCAATGAGATTGGAGGACCCAATCTATTTTTAGCACAGCCTTTCATTTTCTCTTTAGGATATAGATGGATAAATAGAAATCTTTCCTAACTAGGAAGGCAGAGATTTCAAGGCCCCGCTTACATCCATTCACCTCATCTAGGCCTCGCCATCCCACTCATTCCCAACTGCATTTCATTCAAATATACCTTGTGAAAAAAAGCAAGCAACCTTTTTCTTAAACTTCTCTGCAGCAGAGAGGAGGCTTCTTCCTATTCAGACTCTTCTTCAAAGCACAGTCCCTTCTTGCCTGCTTTCATTTACACTTGCAACTTTACCAGCCATTCTTTGCAATGCTTTTTGTTTAACTTGTTGTGACAGAAGGAGCCAAACAGTCACGTAACTAAGGCTGCACCATTTTCAGTGTTAGCACAGAAGTAATTGTTCTTTAATAAAGACATGACAATCAAATTAAATAGGTTGGTAGGAAGGAGTCTAGTCATGAGAGCTACATATTTTGCCCTGCAGAGGAATTAGAGCAGACAGGCTGTACAAATTACCTGTTGGTCTAGACTAGAAGCATGTGCTGAATGTATTATTTAAGTAATGCATCTTTGAACTTTTAGACATATAGATTTTTTTTCTTACAGCTCTTTGGCCAGAAGAACAAGACACAGGTATGACATTACTTCTTTTAAAGCAACTAAAAGGGAGATGCATATGAAAGACTGATTGCTGCAAGGATGACCACAGTGCAGTGTGAGGAGTGAAAAGCTGGAGAAAGCCCATCAGGTATAAAGACCTTTTTTTTCATAAATTTTAAATCATTTATTGGATGTCTGTAGAAAGTATTAAATGAACACTGTTTTGAAATATGTTGTCAACTCAGCATCTTTACCATTCCCAGACACAAGCAGAATTGTTACTGGAAAAAAACACTCCTTTTAATTGTATTTAAATGATGCTACTTTTCACCAAAAAGGGACAAACTTGTTTGTGAAGACAGAAAAAATAGATTAGTAAGGGAAAATGTATAAACACTTGCACAGGGTTCTGCTTAGGTTTAAAAAATGTTTTATTTTTGCCTTGGGAGAAAAAGGAAAGGCATGTAATGAAACCCTGGTAAGAATGTAGGAACACAGAAGTGTGCCTGATGAGGAATTAAGAGAATTTCAGAGAATGAAGATGACAAATTGCCAAAATCCAAGAAGCAGTAGCATTTCAGTTGTATGAAAGTTCACTCCTATCAGTCACTAGAGTTTAGAGGGTAACACAGTAGTACATGAAGTATCTTCCTCCCTCCAGGTCTTACTTTTCCCACTTACCCACCCTGTGCTGACATGGGGGGCAGCAGCTTGTAAGAAGCCATTCTCATCACGACCCCTCCATGCACTGCAAAACCTCTCTCAGGTGTGGGGATCCTTATATCACAATGGCCCTTATTTAATTAAAGGAGGGGTAGCCCATGCTGCAAAAGAATGTCTCAGTAAGATGACAAGAGAGGTTCTGAGCTTCCTTTTGCTAAGGATGGAAAGTAAAGCACATGTGGCACAGGAATCTGAGGTCACATCCAATGTTGTCCATAAAGAGCAAGGGAAAGAACAGCAAGCTTCCTTCAAAAGCACACAGGTCAGTGGTTCCAGTCAGTGGTACAGCCTGACTGTAAATTAGCTATGTGCAGCCCTGCCACAGCTGCATCACTTTTTGCCCCATCCCTATTAATTCAACAAAAGCTCTGCTGAAGCCACACAAAGGGCCTGCATGCTCTCCAGGCTGCTTTTTGAGATTGCTCTGATCACAAGCTATTCCTGGCTTCTGACATTTTTCCTGTGCTATCTGAGAAATTTTCTCAAAAGCAGTTTTCTTTCACTCTTGGTTTTGATCTTTTATAACAAGAGACAGATTAATTTCTCTTTTAAATTTTTTAAAAGAGCACACAATCAGCATAGGTCTCTAGAACAGTTATTTTGATAGCTGTGCTATAACAAAGGTTTTCAAAATCTTAAAATGGTCCATTCACTAGATAGCTGCTTAAAAATAAAAAAAACCAAAATAGTCTTGATCCAACATTCTACCCATTTTCTTTATCTTTCCAAGGCAATACAAAGACCAAGTGAATGTAGCACACATCAAATAAAATCTAAAACTAGGTCACTACATAGCATAGAAGCTACTTCTGTGAGGAATTCACCACACACAAACTCCTTTCTAATTGATAATTTTAAAAAATATTGCAAGTTTGGGCTTTTTTATACAACTCTAGGCTCATATTTTGTCTCTGTTCTGCAATTTGATGGAGGTTGTGCATTTCAGACAGCAAAGTGCTCCCAACCACTGCAGTGGAATGTCACCCAAAAGACTCAGCAAGTTCCAGGTTCAATTAGTGAAACTGTGAGCAAAGGACAGTGACACAGACCAGGAACTGGAAATGAGCCAAGAACCACCACCCAGCAGCAGCATTGCAGGGTCTCTTCCTTCTCACCAGGTAATGC
The DNA here is from genome assembly GCA_025447755.1 of Corythornis vintsioides. Taxonomy (NCBI): domain Eukaryota; kingdom Metazoa; phylum Chordata; class Aves; order Coraciiformes; family Alcedinidae; genus Corythornis; species Corythornis vintsioides. Next base: position 44,897 of record JAOEGS010007075.1, read on the forward strand.
TTTGGCAAAATAATTAACACAGAGGCTTGTCAGAGCTTTCAGTTTCTATTCACTGACTGAAGACACTGAAAACTAAATCCCACTTCCTTGCTTCAGTCAGAAGCCATTGATTTCAAAGGAACTATTTACTCAAAGACATGTGAAGGACACAGGCTTTATTGCTTTGCTGATCCATAAGACAGGACACTTACCTATTCTCTGAGGGATACTGCAAGAATAAACTGATTAATGCATAGATCTTTGAAGATGAAGCAGCAAAAAAAAAATTACCAAAAAAAAAGGTTATTATTGATCTTGTAAAAGATCTGAAGAACAGGAGCACTTTACACAACTAAGTATCCAAAAGTAATTGTTAAAATAAAAGATAATTTCTCAATTAGCTCAGCTCTCTAATCCATTACCTTTCATCTTTGTTAATTGATCCACACTGGATTCAAAGCAATTGATTTGGGTTGGTTTCTTGTATGATGTTTCTTGATATATTTACTTTAAATATCTTCAAGCTTTTAATTCCTTCCTTGCTTTTAATTATTGCTCAGCAATTTTTTTTTCCCTTTTCTACTTTTTATGTCCTTACTTATTCACTCATTTTGTCTTGGATGTTGTGTTTTGGGATGATATTTTCTGCTTTCTCAATAACATTTGTACCTTCAAACATTGTATTTTATTTGTGTAATTACTGCAAATCTATTCTGCCAGCAATCACCGTCCCTGTTTATGATGAAGTTTTATTCTCTTGTTTGAACCTGATACAGTTACTTTATTATTATTATTCTAAAAAAGCTTTTCAGTGAATAAACAATGAAATAACATATAAAGAAGACAAGCAGGTACCATTCACAAACCAAGATGATGACTGTGAAGAGCTCACAATTAGAACAATACCAAGGAAAACTTGAATGTCAAGTCACATACTTTTAGAAAGGAAAATGCACACAGTTAATTATCACCTAAAACACTGGTCATACTTGATTCCTTCCTCAACAGCTTTCAAAGTTAAGGTACCATGAAGGATCACTAGCTACTAATGCTGTACAATATGTATTCTTCTTTCTTTCAGGGTATTTTTTGGGCCATAGGGTGTGCTGGAAGGAGAAAGATTAAACTTGTAGAAGACTGTCAAGTTTGCAAGGAGAAGAAGTATTTGTCTATGTGTTTAGCCACATTAAAATCATGCTTAAATTCCAAAGTTAGTTTTAAATGAGAAGATGAGGTTATACAATCTAAAGGAAGGTTCCAAAAGCCTGATTGACCAGACAGATCATTATCTGGCATTTGAGTTCTATGAAGAAATGTTATAATTTATATAATGTTACAATAAGGTATTGGGGACACCTTTGTTATTTTATTTTAAATTTCTGAGGCAGGTTTTGAGAGTGCTAAAGCAGAACCAGCTTTCTGCCATCAGTAATAAACACAGATTGAAACTCTACTTACTGTTTCTCTCATAAGGTCAAGGAGGGTGTTCTAATTGGGCCATGTTAAGATTAAATTCTCAGTAACACATTTCTAGCAGTGGTCAGAATCAGATTCCCATGGTGAAGACAGGGAGGAAAAAAGAAGACAAAGGCAACTATTGTGGCCTACAATAACAAGGAACAACACTAATTGGCTTCTTAATTTCTCCCTATAGCATCTGCTTCTTCCTCTAATACAAGCAGTTCATATTTCTTACAGGCATTAAAATATTTTACTATAATTAGCTTCTCAGAATTTGCATCTCTAGGAAAAAAGTCTCCATCTTTGCCTAACCTTTTATGGGAATTAGTGCCACAAATTGAGACTGGGTGCACTTTTTTCATGAAGCACTTTGTTTCACAAAAGCTTTTTCTTTTTTTTTTTCCCCCCAGATGTCTCTAAGGTGAGCTACACCAACCTTTTCAATGTCTGCCCATCAAGAAATGCTTCACTCTCAGCAATCCATTTCCTAAATATGTCTGAGTATGTTTTTCATACTGTTTGACTGAAGTGAAAGATGCAATCAGAATGGGGAATATCAGCAACTTATACATCACCATAGCTCAAACTTTTATCTGCACATTTTGTAGTGTCATTAGACAGTGATCTGCTAAAAACTGTACTGAAAGAAAGCTGAATGTCATTAACATTTCACATAACTCCATTCTTCACAAAATTTATGTAGTTCTGAATGGGACAACACTATATGCAGAATATTGAAAGTCTGAGAATTTGTGGCACTATAATATGAACCAAGAATTGTTGTTTCTGAGCTGCATGCAAGGGGACACCCAAAACAGAAGGAATGCCTGGAGTCAGATGATTTTCTGTGTATTGTCTAGCACCAGATTCACACACAAAATCATCCTCTGTTAGAGAGCTATGTGCTTGGAGTTCAAACAGAAGGAATAACAACTAGTTTTTGAAATGGAATCAATTATAAATTTTTCAGAAGAGATTATGAAAATAATAATTTGGTTCAGAGTATGGCCAAATTCAGATTAAAAAAAAAAAAAAAATTAAAATCCTACAAAAAAGATCATTTTCAAGACAGAAGTGACCCATGAACAGGGCCGAGAGGAAAAAAAAAAACCAAACAAAAAGTTCAGATAACTAATATGGACCACAACTCTTTCTGCATTTGAGAAATATATTCGAGAAACATTTAATATTCAGTTCTAAGAAAGTTGAAGACATATTTGCTTAGACTAGATGCATGTAAAAAAAACCTAAAAACAAAACCAAAAAAACTCCACAAAACAAACCCCAACATAAAGAGACAAGCCCACAAATAAGCAAATACTAAACCTGATGGTTTAGATGGCATATAGTTAAGTATATATATGGAACCAGATGGTCATGCCAACAATAGGAAATGTGTATTTTAAATGATGACATTTCTAGTTACTATTCATATCTTGAGTATTTCTTCACACTAGGCAGTTTCTTGAAAACCACACCAAATAAAAACATGTTTAAAAATAAATGTTAAAAAAAAATTCATATGAATTATGAAACTCAATGTGATATCATTTCAAAAGACTGGGAGAAGGCAGAGAAACCTCTCTAGCAACCACCAACACAATTTCACATGTAGCTGTTTATCTACATCTCTCTCTCCCTGTGTATGTGTGTGTACGTGTAACTAAAATTAACTAGATTTTATACAACACTTCAAAGGAAGTTCCTCAAGCATCTGCCCCCTTTATAGGTAATGAAAAGCTCACAGCATGTTATTAGACCACTAATAAAAAAAGCTTACTTAGGTGTTGCAGGTGATGCAGATCTTCTGGACATGGCAGCAGGAGAATCAGACCTTCTTAGAGGAGATCCCATGCCAGATGATGAACCAGGTGTTGTAGGTCGCCTCTCTTTCTTTATCTTCTCAGTCTAGAAGCACAGTTCATTTTAGTCTCCATAATTAGGACCAAGACACCAAAAATATGTTTGATTGTTGTATTAACAAGATGGCATATAAATGGATTTGTGTCACATAGATTTAAGATGAAAGTTTTTTGAAATACTAGCTCACGACTGAGGTGCAATAGTTTATTCTACACAAACCACACCTCCCCATGTCTCACATGGACAAGTTGCAGGTAAGTAACACCACAATCAGAGCCTCTCCAAAAGTTCTTGGGAGGGGTGGTGGTGCTGGGTGGAGTTTCCTAAATCATCTGTGTGCTCCTGCAACACTTCTTAGCCACAACCAGTGGAGCACCCAGGCATCTCAGAGAGATGCTGTGGGGTATTAACACCATAAATCACACCTAAGACAGACACTACACAAAGGTTTAGCTCCCAGCTTTGGCCCTCTTGCATCTAATTTAGATGGCATGAATCCCCCTACTATTAACTATTACAAGACACTGGACCTGATGTGACTTTTATAGCCCTAGATTAGATTGGGGTTTTTTTTAAATATGCCTTATATAGTGTAGACCCAGAGAAGGTGACTTGACTTGGCTTTTCTGGAAACTGCAGTGGATCAATAAGGTGTCTTTTAAGCAAACAGCATTAAAAATGTCCTCAGAAAGAGTTAAGTAATTGGTATAAAACAGAGGCATTGTCAATGCACTTGGCAAGATTCCAAAGTATGTGAAGCTTGCTAATTAACCTGCAAGACTGGATAGTCACAGTCAGTATAATCTATTTGTCATCCCTGTTCCCAGAAGTTACAGGCAAGTCCAGAAACATACACTTCAGTGCCAGAAACCTCAGTTTGCTGAAAAGAAAGGTGTTGCTGTTCCAAATACCAGCACTCAGCTCTGCTTCCAAGAGGAGAAAGGTATTAAAATGCTGCTAAAAGCAACAGATGCATGCAAGGTTAACTTTCTTTCTGCTATTTCTTGCAACAGTGGTAGCACTTTATGACTGTAAACTATTAGAAGCCACATCAAGTTTACCTAGAAGTGAAATCAGAACCATGTTAAACCTACCTGAGTAACTTCAGCTGCAGCTGCCCCTTTCATGGCATCAGAAGTGGAGGGTGAAGTCACCTTCTTTCTGTCGGTGCTTCGGCTGGGGGAAGGCTTGTAGGGAGATTTAAGAGGACTAGCTGGTGCTACACGAGGACAGATATGGAATACTAAAGAGTTACAGTACAATAGCAAGAGCAAAAGGGAGCACAGAGAGAGGAAGTAAAGGGAAGGAGAAAATGGCACACTCATGTTATGATGTTCAAAGGAACTTTCCAAGGTTTTTTTCAGTGTTCTGAAAGATCACCTTATGTAACACATTCAACATGGCCCCATCTTTACTAAAAATGCCTCAACTGAAAGTAGCATTTTAAGGTTTGTTAGTTTGGGGTTTGCTTTTTTAATCTCTAAAATATGGCTCATACGCCTTTTAAATCACCTGATTATGATTCCTGAAAACTCCAGCTTCCTTTGCATGGCAAAGGCTCCTAGATACCTTCATTGTTTTTCCAAATATTTAATTTAAAAAACAAAAACCAACTCCAAACCTAAACTAAATACTGCTGTAGGTATTTCATTTATGTTATCTGTGGCAGTCATCAGTTTGAGACTAATAGTAACCATCTGACAGTGTATTTTGACTCTCATTCAGCTGAAATAAAGATACTGACTTTGTAAAAGCAGAATATTATGCTCAAATGTAAAGGAATTAATATTTCTGGTTGATTTTTTTCTAATTGGGGACAGTCCTATAAAACTCCTTATCAAGCCTTTTTGCATGCTCTTAAGTTTAACTTGACCTTTGTATTCTTTGACTGGCTTTCCAGAAAGCTGGCAGTAGTTTACTGAATATTACAAAAAATGTTCAGAAACTAAAACACTGCTTAAAGATTTTTAATTCAGTAATAAACAATAAATAAATAAAATGTGCCCAATAACAACTGTTTGTCTTAATATCTTGACTCAGAGTGACATTAATAATGCATTGCCCTAGAAAATACTTAAATTGAAGCTCTTAATTTCTAAGCTTACAGAAAATGCAGGAGCCAAACACAATGACATGAGGCACAGCATGAGCTCCTGAAAAGGAAAAACCTTCCTCCCTGTTCAGGAAGCTACTTCCATGGGTTGATGTGCATGCCAAAGGGGAGATCTCCCATGACCCTTTTGCTGGCAATTACTGACAAAACCATCAGTGGCCACTGAGTATTGATGCTGTTTGCAACCTGTGCTCCAGCCTGATTGCCTGGTGAGGAAATGACAAGAGGACACTAGTTCAGAGAACTGTTCCCAGAGTCAGCACTCCTGTTTCAGCTCAGAGAAAAAGTAGTTTGCAGGCCAAATTGTGTCCTTGTCAGTCACACCAGTGTGCTACTTTAAAGGTCCTGCAATGAAGAGAGAGAGGCTGGTAGGTTGCAAACAAAGTAAGTAGGGAAGGACAAAGGAAGTCCCTACAGATTCTTCAGTACCCAACATGACTTGGAAAACAACATGTGTAGGTGGCCCCAGCAATTCACCTCAGTATATTCTGCTTAAAATGTCCATTTCATTCTGAGTTGGCTTTTGTTTAGTCTTAGCAGTCAGTAGGTGAACCCCGAGCAATAAGTAAACTGGGAATTTTCTCCCCAAAAGCCAAGTACTGTATGAAAACAATGCTGCTTCCAACAGATGCTGCTTTTAACACAGAAACAAGGAAAGTCATTTTAGAGCCATTTGAAATCAATGTCCTTATGCACTTCAATAACAGAGTAATGCTCAAAGAACGATAGGCTCACTTTGCAAATAATTTTTAAATAACTTTGGATTCAAAGCACAGCTGCAGGACCTAAGCCTATTTCAACCATGGTGCATGAAAATACTCATCAGAAAGATGATGAGTCTTTTATTGTCTAGCTTTATCCTGAAAAATTGCTTGCTTCTGCAGACATGGATTTTGGGGGTGGGATTTGGGGTGGGGTTTGTTTGTTTTTAATAAAAGTAAGAAAGATGTCAGACTTTTGTCCTCGTTTTGGCAAAAAAGCTATGACCAGGTATAGCTTTATAAGTAGAAACTACTCTGGAAGTGAAGCACTTGCCTAAGTATTAGCAAGACTAGAAACATTATAGTTTTGTGGATGTTTGCAAAATAAAGGTGCCATTTACAGATGGGAACAGCAACTATCATGCTAATTTTCAGATTCTTAAAATTCAATGTCTGGGGTTGACACATTCATATCAGTGTCTCCTCCTTTTCCTCTAAGTATCATTTTATTTGCATATAGACACACACACATATATATATAAACCCAAATTCAATCACACAGTTAAAGGCAAAAAATTATTTAAGTGCAAAGAGCAGAAACCCTGGTAAGAATAATTAAGGCTTAAATGGTGCACTGGGAATTTTGTTCTACATACTATATAGGTATGAAAGCACATGATGTTAATATATCAAAATCTCTGAGAGGTGTCACACTCTGGTCTAAAAAGTGTTTCTTAAATGAATATGCTCAGGTTTTTATTAGCTTAGGTTTAGGTAATTTTGTTCATTTTGGTTTTTTTAAGTTATGTTCTTTTAACAAAGATATAAAGAACAAGACAGACAATATAATGTGTTTTTTCAAGCTTTTAAATATGCTGCTATCATGAACAACTTAGTTCACTGTTGATTTTGTATCACCTGTAAATTGTCATTTGGTTCATAGTACTCTGTTTCTTTCAGCAACTACTCAAATGCAACCAAAAATACACCTTAATGGTTTCAAAGTGAGTAACTGACATTTTTACCTGGATTATTGTACTGCTCAGAAAGCATTAATGTACTTCTGCTTCTGGCTAAAGATGACTGTGTGGGAGTCAGCAGTCGAGAAACAATAAAGTTTTCCATTGGACTAAGATGCATGCGGTGAGCTGAAGGATGGGAGCAAATAAAATAAAATTTAAAATGCAAAGAAATAAAACAATGTTACATTAAAATAACTGAAACAACAGGATGAAATGATTAAATGAAATGAAAAAAAACCAACACCCTGAAATGTTCTAAGATTTAAAACATTTAAAAGTAAGTTTAATTCTCTCTGAAAAAGAAAAGATTTCTAGTTTCTCTACAAATTTAAATTCTTTTCACACCTGTGCAATAAATACAGTAAGGTTAAGACCACGTTGCATTTTGTTCTTACACAGAGAGGCATGTTCCATTCTGCAAAATGGTTGCTTTCATGACTCAGCATAAAAAAGGCAAAAAGGCTTGTCTTCTTCCCCAGTAGAAGAGGGGAAACATTTGGTACAGCAGCACAGCTACTCACTGATGTGTGAACCATGCTGAGACTGCATTGAAACTTTGCAATCTCACTGCATTACATAAATCTGATTTATATAATATGCCTGTGCTCCTTGCTGCTCCATAAATATAAGCATCAACTACTCAAGACTGACATTTGTGGATGTTCCTATTACATGCCTATATACAGAGAGCACCATCTATCATAATAACCTCAAAGTAATTGAGGAGTTTTCATTAAGCAATTAAAAAAAGAAAGTAAATTTACCTTCTCTTTTTATTCTAATATAACACTTCATTGGCACTTACTTAAGTCAGTAATTTTTTTTCTCATCAGAGTTTAAAACAAAAGGGAGGAGAAGGAAAAAAAGACACAGACACAAAAAAAAAAAAAAAAGAATAAAAACCAACCCCAAAGAGTTCATAGTGGGATAAACCCTTCAGTCCTCTCTCTAGTGTTTAGTGACCACTAATCCTGCAAGATGATCATCTTTCAATGAGCCTCTTGTGGATCAGAGTTTCAAATCAAATTAAAGGGCTCTACAGCTCCCGGGTGGCTAACTGGACCTACTTCTGCCCAGGGTACATCCCATCTTTACTGTCGAGCCACAGGTTTGGTTTACTTGGTTTTCCTTATTTGGCTAGAAGATCACAAGCTGTACAGTTCTAAGAAACAGCTGCAGTCTCTGTGTGTACTTACAACCTTGTCTGCTGGAGTATCCAAACATCTAAAAAGAATCAGTAAACCCCCCCCCAGTGTCTGTTGTTTGCCTAGGATCCCCAGCACAGCCCTGGGACAGGCTGCACAACTAATACATTGCACTTCAACCCCTGAAACGTTTGAGGGTTTTTTGAGCAATAGGCATGAGCAAGTTACACAGCTGTGTGGCCCAGAAGCAGTGCTTTAATCAGAAGGAGAGTGATGGTGGTAGGAGACCAGCACGTTCACTTGCCTCTGTCAGGGGAGTGCGTTATGGCCGCTGTGGAGGAGGAGAGGCGCTTACTGATGGGCGAGTCCATTTGCTTTGGCAGGTTCATTGTAGAAGCTGAAAGTTTGTCACATGCTGCAGAGAGACGCATTGAACAGGTTGGTATTGGCAGCACAGATTCTGTAAACTCCCCAAATCAACCTCACATTCGTATTCGTGGCCCTTGCCCTTGATCACAGCACTAAGACACGAGGTAGGCTCTTTCTAGCTGCTGGAGGACCAGTGTTTCTAAGTCATGCTTTGGGATGCAACTTTTCTGCTTGTGAGTGATATGTCCCAGTCCACCACAGCCTAGCTGTGATACTGCCACAGGCAAGGAAGGCTGGATCGGGTCTGAATGAGTGAAGCCATTCTGATACAAGATGCTCCACACCAGCACAAGCAAAAAGTTACCTAAAGGAAATGAACTGCACACATGACCAAGTCTGAACACATCATTCCCATTCTCCCCCCCTCTACATTCAGTCTGGCAGAGCTGGGGTAGACCTCAGGTATTATTCCAATGTGAAAATTAAATAACCAATGCTGGTGCATTCACACAATGAGAACTCATTGTTTCCATGACTGATCTGGCAACAGCCATTTGGTTTTATGGTTTTGTGCTTGAGAATATTTTAATAATGTACAAAGAAATAAATATGCTTTTTAGTACTACCCCAAAGTGCTTTCATCTTTCTTCTGAAATACTGTTTGACAAAGTGTGTTTGAGCACAGTACCTATTTCCTACCATGCCATTTATTCAACTGAATGACAGAAAAAGGTTATTCAAAATATAACCACAGCATACTAGTATATGATAATCACAGCATGATGCTCAGAAGATAAACCCATAGGTGCTCTGCCTCTTAAATTTTCATTTTCTTTCTTTCAAACCAAAAGTATTTTCATCTAGAGACATATATGTGGCCCCAGTTCTGCATTCCCTAGGTTACTGCATTCCCTATTACACCCAATGAATCATTGCCTTGGTGGAGTCTGCAAGATTTGCTTTCATTTACTACAGTAAATAATGCCATTTTCTACATTTGCTTTAAAAAAAAAAATAGCAGGTACAGTGCTGGTATGCTGAAAAACATCAGTTGCACATCCAAAGCAGCAACGATTAGCATAAAAATTAGAATCTGCTTGCACAGAAATAATAGTTCTGTGAGGCTGCAGGCAGAACAGCATTTACTGTGCATTCTGCAGAAGTAACATCCAAGCCCAGCTCCTCCTCTGAGGGGAGAGAAGGAACATAGTTCTTAAAAACACAGGCTGTGTTACATTTCTGAAATGCCAGGTACATTTGCAATCAAAAATTAGAAACCCATTCTTAATTTTGGAGGACTCCTCTACTTCACAGTCCTTTTATGGAAATGTTAATAAATAAATAGAAGATACAATGTAAAAAAAAACCCCCAAACTAAACCCAACCAAAAAAACAACAACCAAACCACGATTGCCTAAACAAATTCAACTACTTGAGTTTGTTACAAGTATCAGTGTGGCCCAAATCCCCTTTAGCAGGCTATAAACACAGCACAGCTGTTTAAACCAAATTTGCTTATACTTAAAATACCGCAGGAAAAGGCCCTTGAGATGGAAAAGGAGGGCTGTCCTGATGAAACATGGTCTCCATAACACATCTTCTCTCACTGTGCAACTGAGATTTTTTTCAACAGCCCTGTGCATGTCCATTAGAACTGTCAAATATATGAGTAATTATATTTACACACACACACACACACACACCCAGAGCACAGAACTAACAGAGATGAGAATCTGAGTGGTAGAAGTCTACAGGTAGTGAGAAAACCATGAAATGCCTCTACTGTGCTGGAATGTGAGGCATGCACTGCTCCACCATGGCAAAATTAAAAGGAAATTAAAAAGACATTTGGCTGACATCATTAAGGGTGATGCTGCAGAGTACAGGACTGAAATAATAAGGAAAGAGTGGTTAGGCAGGAGAAGATCAGTGGATGGATTACAGTGATGAGAACAGTTATAAACGAGACACGATGGTGCTGAGGTTCTCTGAAATACCATTGAAGGAATCAGCAGGAGCAGTAGAGGTCACAGGATCTGGAGGAAGGGTGTTGGCAGCTAAACCTAGAACAGGGGGTGGGGTATTTTCTGATTCACCTACACAGCAGAGAAATCAGAGCAAAAAGAGGTGAAAGAAATTACTGATAAGTTAAGGGAGCTGGAATTAAGCATAAACTGCATTCAAGACCAACTAGTTTCTTTCCCAAAGGCTTCTTTTATTATCATATATATTCAATTTCCTGGCTTTTTTCATGGCATACTGTGAAAAATATGATGTGAAACAGTTTGCCTTTTAGAGTTAAGTATATTTACACACTGTTAATGAGAGTAACTGCCATATTTCATCATTATCCAAACATGGATGTATTTTCTTATAACATCAGTTTATTCAAACCTGACCAAATTTAAATAAATTATATGATTTAAAACAGAAAACATGCATCTTTTTGAAATATAAAAGCAGTATATGACTGATTATGTAATAAAAATAATTTGTTCTGAAGTCAAATCAAAAAGAGCAGCAACAAAAGTGTGTGGGGGAAAAAAAAAAAGAAAACAACCAAACTATTTTAAACTGCACATGCTGCATAGTCATCTAGAAATTCCCTTCGGGGTTTTAGAAGCACCAAACAAAACCAGATGATCTTTTGCAAGGCTCAGCCAGCATTCAGTCCTTTGGTGAATATTCAATTTGCTAACTGTGTGTGTGGGGAGACAATGCGGGGGAAGAGAATACAGGAGAGAGAGGCACCAATTTTAATTTTAGCATTTTGCATCCTCCAAACAGCTTCTGGTTACTCTAATAAAATGATCTGCATTCCTAAAGTTAGGAGTGACCTTTCTCCCCAGAAGGTATTAGACAGAGAAAGCCTGGCAAGCAATTACAACGCATTTACTCACACCCCGGGGCAGTAGCCCCTACAGCACCACCCTGCCTGCCTCATGCATCATCCTTGCTATCTCCACAACCTCGTGCATTTTGCACTTCCAGATCTGCAATGCAGGCAGCCTGTTTCACTCACCATCTCTCCCTCCTGAGCCTGCAGCCAGTGCTCCTCCCCATGACCATCGCTTCTGCTTCTGTTCCAGCTGCTGGCTGCGTTCAAGGGACCGGCGCATCATGGCTTCTAAACGTTCCTGGGGATAGTGGTATAAAAAACAGAAATCAAACCTCAATCAGTTCTTCAGGGGCTTCTTCTCCAACTCCTGCTGAAACCATGCTAAAAATACACAGCTTCCCCTGTTGCTCCAGCAAAACGATCACAGGAGCTTGCTTGCAGTGAAAGGGCTGGGAAAAGGAGGGTATCAGCGTGCTACATACCTCCAGATAGAAGTGTATCCTTTGTCTGCAAGCCACTGAGGTCACTACACAGGCCTAAGTAAATAACACAGGTTGCATCACTGCCTAGCATCTGCTCCTGCTGCTGAGGCTGCTGCTGAGCTCTGGACTTAATTTGTATAAGAATAATGCTCGACAAGCATTAACTCCTTCTTGTCTATGCAGACCTCAGGATTTTTTTTTCCACCCCTTTCTGAGCACAGCCAAATTGCTGCAATGCCAGTGGCTCCTCCTAGCCACGCAGATAAATGATCACTTCAAACGCAAAGTAGGTTACTTTGCAGGATGCCTTCTTTATTTATTTATTTTTGCAAAGCCTCCCTCCTTTCTTCCACGATGTTCTTTACAGTGTGGGCATTTAAGAGCTTCTGATGTTTTTGATTTGCTTTTTCTTTTTTTCCTCCCTGTGATTTTTTTGCTTAGTCCACATCCAGATCTTGCTGTTCGGAGATTTTTTTTATTATTTTTCCCCCTCCACCTTCTTCCCATGGCTTGATGAGTTAGGGTTTTCAGGTAGGGAAGAACAAGATTTCTTTCCCTTCTCAAAACCAGCTCTAACTCTACATATGGCTACCTTATCCCTTCACCACCACCCTCCTAACTCTCATTCAAAGACCTCCATTCAGTTTTGTTCCCACCTACTCCCTCTGCTAGCTTCTCAGTCGGTTGTTGTTATGGTAATGATCTCTGCAACTTTTCCCTTCTTTCAAGCAGAGAAAACCTGGTTCTTCCCCACCCACCATTCCACCCCCTACCCCCTTCTTCCCTTCCTCCTCCCACTGCTTCATCCACATCTGGCGACATCTTCACCCTCACATTTGACCAGCCCAGCTGTGAAAGACCAGTCTGCTCTTGCTGCCTCCATCTCCTGCCCCAGTGTTTTAGAACCCTTTGATCATATGACTACTTTTAGTCCTATTATTACCTTTGCTATGTCATTCTAGTCTAGTATAAAGCTTGTGTTCTATCTATCTCATTCCAACCTTGACAGTGCAGGCTTTTGTGATGACATCATATCCCCTTTGACTTCTCAGTCCCTCACTCTGTTTCCAATACCTTTTGGTAGCTCTGATCAACTGGGCAGGAAACCTCTCCCATGTCTCTTGTCCAGATTACTCTCTGGCACTGGTTTATGACTTCAGTCTAGGTTTGCTATTGCCTTTCCCTGAGATATTTTACCACAAAATGTCAAGTCTTTGTTCAGGCATCTCTTCAGTTTCTGCATTAATGTTGCCTCTGACAGAGCTCCTTCAGCAGATCAGACCCTAATGTCAGGCACCTCCAGCAGCTACCATGCCTGGAACTTTTATGCATGTACCTGTAAAATTTGTGCTGCCTTCCGGGGGCTCTGTCAGTAGTCACTGGCTTTCCACACACAATGCTAGATGCCCTCTCAACATCCTCTGCTTGTCTGCAATATACTTTTGTCTCTATGTCTTTGAAGAATCTCTTCTACTACCATGACTTCCAGTAATTTATTTATGACCTCATTTTTTTCCACCTCATTCAGACCTGCTACCAATTATCCATCATTTGCAACAGCAAGCCACTTTTGTCTTTAAGCTCTCTTCTCTTAATTTAATTACAAATCACTTAAGCCATAAAGAATCCATTATATTACTCTCTGCACAAAGAGTAAAAATAGCAATTCTTATGTATCCTTTCTATCATTCTGAGCTCTCCTGTCCTTGTTAACTTTCAGCCAGGTGACCCACCCTGCCGTTACTATTTCTGCAGCCATCTATGCTCCCCCCTCTGTCTTTAGCTCACGGTCTATCAGATACCATCATGTAAAGCCCACTGAAAGCAGGCAGCTGCTTCCCCGCCCTCCCCCTCCCCCTTTCTCCCCCCTTCTGTCTAGTCAGTGCCATCAGTGTCCAGGCAGACACACAAATGAGCACCCTGCCTCCTTCCTCCTCCTTTCTCACCCTTACAGAGCACACACACCAAGCACCACGAGGCTCAAGCACAGCCTCTTCTGCAACAGCACAGAAACCCCCCCAGTTTTGAACACCTTAGCACAGCTGTACTTTGGGCACAAAGAAAACCCCATCTTCCCACCTCTGGAATCCAAAGTCACTCTCTGTAGTCTGCTACATGTTTGAACACTTGACACAATATTCATATTTCAGACCTGTGTGTGCTGGTTTGCAGGGACAGTTCATGCTTTTTCCTTTTAACTTCCCACCTCCCAGCATTAATTTTGTTTGAGTCCCTTTTCTGTTCATCTTTCCCAAACTGATTTCATCACCAGTGTTTCTCTGCAGTCTGCTTCTTTTCATTACTTTCTTCTCCTATGCATCTTGCCCCAATATAGCTTTCTACCTACACTCTTTTACAAAGAAAAATCACCCTCCCGTGTCTTTCTCATCAAAGCATGCACTTACACAGAGTCTTTCTTTCCATAGCTAATGAATATTGTTATACATTAATCAAAAAAGAGAAGATGAAAGCAGCCAATTTTCAATTATCTGGGTGATTTACATTTGAGGGGGTTTGTTAATGCTTCTTAGAGCAAGGACCAGCAAAATTCTAGTAGTTTGCAAACCACAGAATACACTTATATCACTTACTATGAAAACACTGTTTTAAGAATAAAATGTACAATAAAATAGATTAGAGAAATTATTTTTCATATATATCTGAAAGCCCATGCTACCTACAATCTGAGATTGAAATCTTCAATTAAATGATGTAGAGAGGATCATTCATTGTCATTTGCAAAGCCCCTTTCATTAGAGGACTGTAGAATATAATTATTAAATAACATGAAACCCTGCAGATGTAGCTTGGATAAAGAACAATGAGAGCCATTCTTCACAAAGAAAAGATAATTCTTTTAAAAACATTTTAAGTTAGCACTAAAAAGCCAAAGAAAACAGTATGACACATGGAAGCACAGCATAAACAACCTGTACATTAATAATTTGGTCTGGAACAAAAACTGAACACCAAGCATCCCTTCGTTAGCAAACACTGCACAAAACTATCCCTGTAGCTTCTTCAAAACATATCAAACTATTCATGTGATCCTCACTTGGGAACAGCTATGGACAGAGGAAAGGATCTCTGCACTCAGGATACAGTGAGCTTTCACATCACAACTATCATCCAAAAGCCTTGCCTGTAGATTCAATTACAAATGAATAAAACCACAAAACGAGAGCCATCTACTGACAGGATGGAAAAATGCATGCATGCTCCATCCCAAAATCCATACCCACTCACCCAGGTTTTCCTCAGCCTGAGCAACAGAACAAACATTTGCATTGTGAAAAAAAAATTAAATTAAAAAACCCAAACACAGCAAATGAACAAACAACAAAAATCAACCAACCAACCAATAAAAAAATAAAGCAAACCCAAAACCCAACAGTGAGAATACAAATAATTTACTTGAAGTACTTTCATTTTCTCCATGTAAAACATGACATAGATGTGAAAACATGGGAAAAAAATTTACAAGTATTAAAATAATATGTGCAAAAAATTTGAAAACAATATAACTTATTCCGAAAATACAAGCACCTAAAAGAGGCAAAAAGCCCTCCTCCACTTCATTTATTTGTCAGCAGTGTAAGTATCTCAATGTTTTATTATATTATCAGCTGGCTTCATCTTTTGAGTGCCTCTTCCACATAGCAACAAAAAGAACTGTTATTTTCTGTTTAAAGAATGCAGTATTTTAAAATTTAACTACCCTAGTGAATAGAATCCATTTCTACTCTCAGTCAGTTAGAATTACAGGTGTGTGCATCAAAGAACAATGTAGACAAATGAAGGTTACATGTTAAGGTACATGGGCAGCTAGGGCAGTGTATGAATTGCCAAAGTATGTTTAGCAAGTAGGTATTTCCCTATAATTCAAAAAGTAATTGATTTTGAATAATAATATATAATATGAAAGGTGCAGCCCATGCAGTCAGAATGATTTTACACATTTGTTCAGCTCCAGAACACCCCCTTTCCCACCAGTACAGACTTTAAAACTCCCATCTCTTATCTGGCACTGTAGAGGGAAGACACAAGGAAAATAAACTGAACTTTAGCCAGCTCTTCTTTGAGAATTTCTTTGCATGAAAAACAGCCAAGCAGAGGATGTTCTCGTGTAGGAAGTCAACAAACTCCACAGTTTATGAGCCATCCACCTCTCTAACTCTTACAGATGTAACAATATCTTCTAGAAAGGGATTTATATACCCTGTTATATAAATATGTCACAAATATGCACAGTAAAAGCAGTCTGCTGTGTTAAGAAGCAAGGAAAAAAGACTTCAGGAAGATACAAAGGACAAGCAATAAAGAAGAGACCATGGAAGCAAATCTCTACTTGGCACTTCAGATACCTGATGAGCAGGTAAAATGGGTGCTCCAGTCCCCCAACCAGTGTAAACCAGTGTTAAAAGTAGAAATGCTGAGGACACACTGCAGTGTGCTGGCTCACTGGCCAGAGCACCCTCTGGCCCCAGACACAAGTGTGGGAAATTGAGGTTCAAAGCTCTTCTGGTAAATAAAGTCCAGGGTGACTCACAGCAGTGAGTAAATGGCAATACCCAGGGAGCTGCAACTTCTTCATCACCCTCACTCAGACCTCCACTGCTACTGCCCACATGGGGTTTGAAGGGCTCATCAGAAGAGCTGAGATGAGGGGAGGGATTTGGCAACTCTTTTAGTAGAATTAAGTGGAATTTGAGAAATTAGTGATTGCTTGTTAAACCTCATGAAAGTCAGGAATTGTGGTGACTCCTTTTCTCAATTTCCTTCTTCCCCCATTGTACCCTGTTCCACAGATTATTCCCCTATCCTTTCTGGATTTTTCTTCCCATCAGGTCTAATCCATCCCCAAACAAGCATCCTCTCCTGTCCTGCCCATGTAGCCTTCCCTCAGGTTCCTCAATCTGGGGGGAGGGAGAAAACAGAGACAGGCCTGGCCCTGCCTTGGCTCCCCAAAAGTTTTGGACAGTTTAAGCTTGAAGGACCCACTCAGTGAGCAAAGCTAGGAGAGGTATGCATATTATCACCAAACACTTGGATGCAACAAGGCTTTCTTTCAAAAAAAATCTCTGGTGCAAATTTTAAGGACAGGGTTATGGAAGTTCTTGTATTTACTGCTCTCCTTTACAATCCCCATTAAAAAAAAAGGATATATTTTGCTTAGTTACAGCAGATTATGACAGTGGGAAAAAACTGGCAAAGGAGCACATCAGCTACCACGTATGGAGAGAGATGTCCTACCCTTTGTTTCTGTGTTTGCCATTTTTCTTATCAAAATTTGAAACAAACCACAGGACAAAAATTTTAAATGTTCTTCAGAAACCACAATCAGTAGGTTAGAGCTGCAAGAGGAATGGCAGGATATAATCCTGTCTTCAGGACAAAGTAAAAAATCAAGCAACAACAACAACAAAGTCAATGAATAGCAGTATGTTATTCTGAACCTGGGCACAAGTGTTTTACCTTTTCTGCAAAGGATACTTTGATCTAAAGATGGAGGGCAAAATAAAAGAAAAACTAAAAGATTTCTAAAGCCTTTTTATCTAGGAACTAGGGAAATACATATTTAGCTTTTTTTTTTAAAAAAAAAACCAAACAAACCATGCTGCCCCCTTTTCCAAAACTCATTAATTCTTTATCAGTTGCAGTAGCACTGCCAGTGCTTTCTACAGCATGTCTTAAGGAGAGACACACACACTCTGCATTCAGAGATGTGCATCAGAAATTGGACTCACTAGAGCAAAAAACAACCCTAAATGACAGCAGTGGGGAGAGCAGAAGAGAGGAAGGGTATGAAGATGCTTTGAAAGATGGGATTAATTCTCTTCTGGGCTAGAATTTTAAACCAACCTAGATTCTCCATTGTTTTCAGTTAATAATTCCTGATTCTATGTTACTGAGGAAAACCAAAACATTTTCATAAGAATTAATTCAGTTTCATGGACAGAAAACATTAGTGTAAGAAAAATCTTGTCAATTTATTGAAAAATATATCTTTAAAAAGCTATCTTCTGGAAAGGTGATGCTTTATTGTCTGACAGTTAAGAGTCCCAGATATCAGAGTACGTGTAGATGACTGTTCTGTGAGATCAGACAAAAGTCTGAGAGACAAAAAAAGCTTTGAAAAATGTTTTTGATGTACAAGCAGTAGCAGAGTGTATAGTAACTGTGATGATGTGGGATTTCAGTTCCCCAAGTAATGCCCACATGTCTCTGGGAAAAATACAAACAAAAAAAACCAACCAAAAAAAGCAAACAAAAAAACCCCAACAAACCAACAGTGATGCTTGTCAATATTCAGCAATGTTTGGTGCTACCATGCAGGGGTTGCTCTGCCATTCATCTCCCAGGGAACCTCACCTCCTCCTCTTTAAGCTTTTGTCTCCTTTTCTCTTCAACAGCTGCTCTCTTCTGCTCTTCCCTCTGCCTCTGTTCCTCCAGTCTTCTCCATCTCTCCTCTATTTGCTTTTCATATTGAAGTTTTGCTCTTCTCTCCTTCTCCAGTATCTGCTGTTCTCTAGCAGCTTAGGCAGATAAAAAAGCACATTTCACTTCATGCAAATTTTCTCCCATTTTAGAATTATTTGCTAAGATCACACAATAGAGGAAAACAATAAAATACAAGTACATACAGTTTTAGTTCACTAAGACAAAAAATACAGTGAATAGGAGTGCTGGATTGATTAGTAAATCTAAGTGATTTGCTCAATAAATAAATAAGGAAGCCCTTTGTATACACAGTGATAGTTTGTGCCCTGTACCTATGTAAAACAGTGTACAGAATTTTTTGCCTTGTTTCAAATTTTTTTGCCTATGTTTCAAATCTCACTGTAGCTTAAAGACAAATTCTTTTTCAGACAACAAATGTTCTCAGTAGGTTTTAAAGGGAATCAGCTATACATGCTGAAGCAAAAGCCCTTGGAATGTCTTTAAAACTGTGCTTTTCACTATGGGGCTGCCTTCAAAATAAATACATGAAAACAACATATGTTAAATTCTCTATGAAGCTTTAAAAAGACACCATTCTGTTCATCATTTGGTCAGACATAGTTATCCATTTGTGCCTTTTTGTGGGAAAAATAAGTTACTTCTATTACTGAGGGTTTGTCCAGTTTATTCCAACTGGAGACATATTCTTCTTCTTGAGACATTAGCTTGTTCTTACAGAAATTCAGATTGCAACATTAAATACAGGACTGTTGCTTCAGGTTTATGGAGGGGAACAGGTAGCAGAAGTGAACATGACAAATCATAAGGAAAAATCCACTTCTCATGCTAGTGTATTCCATAAAAAGGCAGGAAAGAGGAGTTGAAGTAAGCATGCCTATAAACACACAAGCCTGTAATGTCACACTCCAACAACATACAGCTAGTATTAAAGAAGGAATAGTTTCACTATTGACAGGCTAAGAACTTGAAAGTTAGGGAATCCAGAATTAACACTGCTAATCCAAGAGCTAGTCCTTCATCCTACTCACCTATTCAACCTCAACAGTTCCCATTTACTTGTACAACAAATTTTTGCCCTACATAAATGATATATACACCTCCTGCCATCTTACCAAGGTATTTCTCCCGTTCTTCTCTTCTCTCCTTTGCCAGCCTTTGCCTTTCATCAGTTTTCAGAAATCCATCAATGGCTGAAGTGAGAAAGAAGACAAGAAAGGGTTAAAAAAGTGAAAAAGTGTCAGTAAAACTAAACAAGCACTGAAAGAACTAAAAAAAATTAAGTAAATCACCAAAGATAATTAATATCTACTGCATTTAACAAGTCTCACACCAAAAGCCATTTTGCATCCGTATGCAGGTGGGTTACAGTTGGATTTGGATACACCTGGAGCCCAGTCACCTCCTACCTACTGTCCAGCTCCAAGCACAGCTCCTCAGTGTAAATGCCTGACTCCTCTTCATGGGGCAGACAAGCATGCTGAGAGTGCTGGCTTTAAAACAACATTTTCCTGTGAAAAAAAACTTTTAAGGATGAAATTAATATGTATTCATCTTTGAATGATCCCCCTGCCATTGGAAAACCCCTGGCACCAGCTCATTTCAACACCAGCAATTAGCACTGGAGGGGGCTCTGGAGGCAGCAGCCCTCCTGCCCTCTTCTCCAGGTAGGAAACACCTTGTCTCCTCCTCAAGTTGGTATCTAAAAGCAAGTTACTTGTTTGGGAGAAAATTGACTAAAGATGCCCCAGTTCTTTGCACAGCATGAGCCACTGAAAAGCCCAGTTTAAGAGGCAGGTAGGGCGTGGCACAGGAGGTACCTCAGCATCACCTGCCTGTGTGATGTCCTTAGATGGACCTTTGCAATAGCACAGATACACCCACCAGCTTGTGACTTGATAGACCAGCTAGAGGATCATATCCTTTGAAAACAGCTGACAGGGCCTCCAGTGCCCTCCTTTCTCTCTTTGTGCTTAGGATCCCCTGAGGTCTTAGCAGAGCTGCAGTATGAACAGGCACAGTGTCTCACAGCACAGTTTACAGCCTTTGCAATCATTACTTGGGCTCCCTACTGAGTTACTGAATTATAATTAAGTCCTCTTCCCTTTTGCTCTAAGAACTGCAGTTGTTAATTTTATCAGATAAATACAAGTGGAAAAAAGTTATCTAGACTGGAACCCTGACTCTCTTCCTGAGAAGTCACACTTGCAGGCTCCTCTCCGAGGGCATCCTGTCCATGGGAGCAAAGATTTTGCAATGCAAATGCCTTTCTGTAAAATGCACCCTTCTGTGGAAGGCTGGAAAACCAGCCTTGGTGGTCCCTTGTGACTGGTGAACAGGGCTCAGCTGCCCCCCATTAGAACAACAGCTTGCTTTTTCCCCAAGCAGCAGCACCTTCCAACACCATCTCTAATTCTCCTCTGCATGCCCAGACAGCAACTACCTGATGCCAGCCAGACCTCTGGAAAATTGTGATTATAGCTCCCAAATGGTTAATTGTAATAATAATTTGTGGGTCAAATACATTCATTACCAAAGACTCATCCTACTTTTATAATAGTCCACTTTTTGTTCCTAGAATCATAGAATGGTAGGGGTTGGAAGGAACCTCTAGGAGATCATTGAGTCCAATCCCCTTGCCAGAGCAGGATCACCTGGGGCAGGCCACACAGGAACAGATCCAGGTGGGTTTTGAAAGTCTCTAGACAGGAGACTCCACAACCTCTCTGGGCAGCCTGTTCCAGTACTCTGTCACCTTGGCTTCCATTTATGGTCAGATTTGATAAGCAGGGACAAGAGGAGGCAGTGAAGTAACCATAGTGGAGGTCTACAGCTACTTTGAAGGGGGCTTTCAGCAACTACCTATGAAACCCACTGGAAAAATTATCCCATTATGTTTGTCAATAAACAAACTAATCTCTGCCTCATGAATGCAACTGGCAGAAGTGGATGCAGAAGCTCCAGCCTTGCTCACACCTGCCACAGCTATCCAAAGTCGACATACCATTCTTAAGGTTGGCCTTCTCAAGAGTTCAGGTGCTTCAACACCACTCAAGTAATATTAAAAGATGAAGGCTGAACTGCCAGATACTTAAGAAATGAGCATGTTTCAGAATTGAAGCAGTCTGTACACTCCTTATTTTGCCTCCTTTTACACATACATTGCCCATTTTTTCCTTTTAGGTCCCTTTGCTTATTCAGGGCACAGGATGAGCCTCCTTCAAAAGGTGAACCAAGTTTAAAGTAATTAGTGTTTCTTGCTTTACTTCTTTCTGAAACTGGAAAGTGGACAGAACTATAACGTGAAGTCTGTTTTGGAAAACAGCACTCCAGGCTTGGCTATGTCACAGGTGAAGCAACAAATATATGGAATTACTGCTCGTTACTTGTGCAACATACCAACGTGCAGAAAAATATCTGTGTGGAGGAAAACAGTAAGCACAGGCATCAAATACATATGCATGCAGCAAAGGTAGCATTAAAATAGCACAGGCATCCTCAATACTAGTGTTTCTCAAGTACTTGACTTCATGAATCAGCATGCCTGACAAAATTAGGAATTTGCTTGTCTTCAGAAAGTCAATATAGCTTTGAAGGACAGAACAGCAATTCCCTGGGTAATAACTTGTACCTTGGGATGATTTCTTTCAAGGCCAAAATTAGCATATTTACTACACATCTTCATCTAAGATACATTATAAAGGTAATGGACACAGCAGTTACCGGTGATGAGAAATATGATTAACGAGAGGAATTCAAGTGCTGGTGGGTAAAGCAGGCTGAGAACAGCAAGCTGGCACAGCAGCTCTTACCACCGTCACACACTGACAGCACCAACTGCCAGCAGAGGGCAGGACAAGGTCTGAATGGAAAACACGGGAAAAAAAAAAACAACTTTCACTGTGATCAGCGACCTCAGGTTAATAGTCTGTATACTCAGCTTTATCCTGAGCCTTCCTCGTATTTACGGCTAAGCCTCTGATCCCTCAGTTAGAAAGACGAGTACAGCAAACAACTTGTTTGAGTCAGGATGGAAACGCAGCCTGGCTGTGCCTTCTGCAACCAGAGTAACCAATACAAAGAGACAGAAACCCACAGAATGTTAGGGGTTGGAAGGGGCCTTGAAAGATCATCTAGGCCAGCCCTCCTGGCAGAACAGGGTCACATAGGTTAGGCCACCCAGGTGGGTTTTGAATGTCTCGGATAAGGAGACTCCACAACCTCCCTGGTCAAAAAGTCTCTATTCCCAAAACTCTTTATTCCCAGACTTGCAGAAGAATAAGGAAAGTGCCCGAGTAACAACGTTAAATGTTTTACTATAAGGAAGCATGTACACAAACTCAAGTTGCTGCTACTTCTACCCCATGTGTCAGCCCCCACAAAAAGTCCCTTTTTGAGTCCTTTTGAGAGTCACACTCTCAAAGACGTGTGACAACTACTGGGCTAATTCCTTGAGATTGTGCCTCATTCTTTGCAGAGGGCCAGCTGCTCCTCTGGGCCTTTGTTACAAGCATTTGGAAAGATAAGGGCCATAACTTTAAACTGGTTCAAATGTCAGCAGCAGTCCTGCAGCTGTAACATAGCAGCTAATGCTGCAGGGCTCTTCAGTACTTTGAAATATGTTACTTTGAAATTAATACAAAAGAAATAAAATGCTGTGTTAATTGCAGCTTCACCCCTTTCTGATGGGCAAGGTAAAACTTTCAGCCTCATGAAATAGTGCCAGAACTTGTTCACACACTCTGCTCCACACACCACTTGTGTAAGCCTGATGGTGGTTGCTCAGGACAGAGGAAGGTTTTCCTATCCCGAGACACAAGGCAAGCTCTGTCTTTTGAAATGTGTATCCTGTTTCTGGTTGAGAAAACAAGTACTCAAGCTGGACAATCAGGTTACTGGAAGCTGAGAGCACATTTCAGACAGACCAACTTGGACATCTCTCCAGAGATTTGCACCTGAGTAAGTGCCAGTGGGTAGGGCTGTTTTTTTCTTCTACTTTGTTGTTGAACCTACACATACTTCTGTCCTCTGTAATGTATTTATAAATAGCAGATATTGAAGCCTTTGAGACAAGGCACCTCAATACAGAAGGAAAGTCAGCTGAGGATCTGAGGCCAGCTCTACGTAACAGTGTTCAATGTACCTAGACCTTTGGCCATCCCACATGAGCACGTTCAACATATTTAGAACTTTGCCCATTCTGCATGAAACCATCCAACATTTTTAGACCTTTGCTATGGTGCATATGTCATCTACACTGGCATTGCTCTGTTGATGAAATTCCTAGTTTGGATGCCATTTTGGCAATAGGTGGTCTTAAGAGCCAAGGATGGGGTGACATGTTCTATATGGCAGAGCAGCCCAGCCAAGATACAACAAAATCATATAGAATGATAGGGGTTGGAAGGGATGTCTGGAGATCATCTAGTCCAACCTCCCTGCCAGAGCAGGATCACCTAGGGCAGGCCACACAGGAACAGATCCACATGGGTTTTGAGTGTCTAGAGAAGGAGACTCTAGAACCCCTCTGAGCAGCCTGTTCCAGGGCTCCATCACCCTCACAGTAAAGAAGCTTTTCTTACATTAAGGTGGAATTTCCTGTGCTCCAGTTTGTGACCATTGCCCCTCATCCTATAACAGGGCATCACTGAAAAGAGACTGTTCCCTTTTACTTGACATCCACCCTTCAGATATTTGTAAACATTAATAAGATCCCCTCTCAGTTTTCTCTTTTCCAGGCTAAACAGCCCAGGCCTCTCAGCATTTGCTCATCAGAGAGCTGTTCCAGTAGCCCTACCACTGCACTTACACCCACCATTCTGCTGCTAAACTCTGCTGCTTCAAATAATCTAATTTCAATCTATAAAATCAATCTAAACACCTGCCTTTTCTTGCTTGAGAATGTTCTTTGAGACAAAGAACATACTTTTCCACCTGCCACTGCTCCTCTCTAGGTACTACTGAACAAAGAAATGCTGTATTCAAGTTTTTAGTTACTGACTATACTCTGAAACGACATAAAACTTCACATGACTGTCCCTGGATGACACGCTCTATTGGCAAAGGGCACTTTTCCTAAATTTAAATTATGCCATATGGTCGTGAGGCTTTCAGGTAGTCAACACACAAAGAACACAGGGCTTTGCAGGTATTTTCAGTAAGATTTAGAGGATTGTTCTGTTTTTAAAGGACAATTGTCAAAAAAGGTTTTCTGTAATTAAAAAAAAAAAACCAACAAAAATAACCCAAACAGTTTCTTGTATGGTGCTCAAAAATCTAAATGCAAAGAATCAGATTTTTTCCAGTTTCAGCTACTTAATTTTAAATTTGCTAGGCTGGATTTCAAATATCACAAGAAAAAGGGGACACTTTCAATTAAGCCTAACCAAAAAACAAGAATGGCCATCTGCTGTTATAAAGATGTTAAGTAGATGCAGTCATTGAAGGCAGACTCAGTGCCAAATGCAGTGACATTTCAGACACCCCAGGCTAATTGTCTGAGGGGTGGCCTGGCAGACAGGACAGTGAAGGTGTCAGGGACCTGCATGCTCTGGTTAAACAGCTAGGACAAAAAGTGGCACTAGATTCCTGCTTTAGCTTCCTGATCTCCACCCTGGATTTTCAAATTATTCAGTTGCCTCAATGGCTTCAGATGTACACTGTGCTTACACAAAGATTACAGCAGCAAAATATATCCTACTAGCTTATTTAAATTTAAGGTGAAATCCCTTTAAAATGCTGGCCAAGATATAGTTTATAATTTTAAATGCTAAAGTGTATCTTTTGGTTATTTTGTGATCATGTACAAAACCAGAAATAGCTTAATTAGTGCACAGGCAGGAAAAACATAAAAGGCAGATCTTTTCCCTTCTGCATGAGCCCAGACACCCAACCAGCTCCATGGGGTTGTGTGCTTCATCTAGAAACTGTGTGCCACCCCAGCAATGCCCCCTGGAGACTCCAGTATCACAGGCACAGCAGATGCATCTCTAGATCACCTGGAGAACTGGAAGATACATCAGGGGAATGTTTTTACTTACACAAACACTAGATAAATAATAACAGTGATCAGTAATTTAGTTTATTGAAGGAGTCCTACCTTGCCTGGCTTTTTTTTTTCACGTGCTGCTGCAATCTCTCAGGCACAAAGGAGGCCAGAGGCTTAACCAGAGCTTGCCAGCATCCTTCTCCCAGATTTAACAAACACAAGTATTAACAGCTGTATTTTTCAAACTACAGCAGATCCCAGACCCATTTGCCATCTGTAGGTAGGATCTTCCTCACTTTCCAGACTGTCCCTTCAGCTTCTCACTGCAGGTAATTGCAAAAGCTGCACAAAAAGGAAGGTAAATAGTTGTGATTAAGCTGCAACCTAACCATGGTTTGTTGAGTTTTTTTTAACCTGAGTTTCTTCAGATTAAACCCTGCATCACTTATGGTTATGAAGACAGAAAGTTACATGTCTATTTTTTAATTTAGCAGTCACTTAAAAACTGTATTCCTACCTTTGCCAATACATGTCCCAATTAATCCTTTCAATCCTAATACAGTTCAAAAATGTTGCCTTTATAAAGTCTGTATCTATGTGAATGCTTATTATGCAGGAAGAGAACTTTTATTCAAGTAGACATAAAAGCTTTAAACTTAATCTCTTGTTCTGTAATCTTCTACTATTCATGAGAAGTAATCTTCACAGCAGATGCTGATACACTTGAACACAAATTCCATTTCATATCTATTTTTGCATTTATTGGATGACTGAAGCTAACTTGAAAACACCTTCAATAACCTCACATGAAGCTTAATTGAAAAACTATTTGCAAGCTCTTCTAGAAGTAGCATCATTTCTCTGGAAGGGTCATCCTTGCAGCTTATGTGCAAACAGACATGAAAACTATTCAGTGGTGGCCACGTGTGTCACATTTTACACACTGCAGAATAAAGCCTGTGCAAAGACTTCACTGATAGGAAATGGGGATAAAGGTTAGACCTTCCTCTTCATCCTCCTCCAATGGAGTACATTATTATCCCTTTCTCTACACTAATAACACTTTTCAAGGCTCTTGATTCACAAGGGTGTGGGAGGAAGGAGACAAAAATGAAGCAGGGTTTGTTTTGCTTATTATCCATAATTAATCCAGCAATTAGTTACCAATGGGATTCTTCCTCTGCCAGAATTCACCACCTCTCTGGGAAACCTGTGTCAGTGTTTCAGCACCACCAATGTAAAAAATGTCTTCCTCATGTCTAGTCTGAATCTACCCTATTTTAGTTTAAAACCAGCCCCCACCCCCCATCCTCTCACAACAGGCCCCACAAAATTTATAATTAGTGGAACAAGAGAAGGGCACAATCCAAAAGAAATTAACATGTTTGTGACATTCTTGACAATAGATTCACGCAGCACACACACACACACACACACACACACACACACACACACACACACACACATTGTATCCTGCTCCATGAGCAAGTAAATCATCCTAAAATTGTGTTCAGGGTGAGGGGGTGAGCAGGAATCAAAACAGCAACTTTCTGGAAGGACAGACTGCATTCTGGAATGGATTAAAAAAAAAAGGAATTCACAAAAACAAATACTGCTACTAATTCACAACTAACACTCTGAAACTAAAGGGACACAGAGTTCACCAAGGGATAATTGCTGGCAGTAGCTGGAAATTCCATCCTAAAACAACCATCAAAACCCCAAACTTCAGATCTATAAATGTTACAAATAGAATAGGGGTTTTCCCCCACTACAGAAAGTTTTCCTTCTTTCATTCACTCACTGCTTATCTCCTGAATGAGCAATTGTCCCAACATGTATTTAGGATTTATGTTTTACTAACTTGCACAGACTAGTTTTCACTGACTTCAGCAGAAGTATTTTGTTAAAACAGAAAAGATGGAAATATCTTGTTAGGATCAGAAAGCCCTTTCATGCCCCACCCAAGGCTGAAGAAAGGTCCTATCACTCATGTACTATCAAATAAATGGAAAATCCATTTGTTGGAAGGACAGTATCTATAAATGCTGCTTGCCTAATTCACTTCACCTTATGGCCTGTCCAAGAAATAGCCTCCCTTGTAAGCCAGTAACCCTCAAGTCAATATTTTGCCCAAATTATTTAAGGGAAATGTTTTAGGATCACACATAGGATCCAGGAGTGATTGAACTAAGAACTGTATTTGTGAACAGTTGCTCTATGTTAATCTCTAAGATAAACACCAACAGCACGACTTATTTTTATAGACAGCACTCAGAATTATGACTTGATAATGTCACCTAACACTTTGTGTCATAAGATTGTTTTGGTTAGTTTTAAGGCCTGTGGATTTACTGTTTAAAATAATTTTCATTGTTTCCAGGTTCTAGTTACGGTTGGATTTTTTTTAACTTTTTTTTTTTGTTTTAATATTTAAGAATATTTCAACAAATGTTGATTTTGAGAAGACCCGGGAAAAGGACATGGCATTTTGTGTGTATTAAATTCATGTAGTGACTTTAAGGAACAAAATACATTTGCACCTTGGAAATAGAAATTTGAAAATGTCAAGAACATAACTTTCAGTCGAGGACCCTGATGATGTCCTCCAAAAATTCACAGAAATCTGTGTGCTTTAAACTTTGCTCTCCAATTTCTGTTGCACATAATGTATTCTTCATGGGGCTATAAGAGAACTCTACCTACACTTGCTCAGCACAAATGCTAATTACATTTCAAGGTATTGTGTGCTGGGATTTAGAAAAGATTAGAGTTTTCCTCTGCTGTGGATGGGATGTTCTTCCTGGTTACAACCAGAACTGTGTAAAAAAAAAAACCCAACTTTATGCTCAACTTAAAATGCCAAGAAGTTTGGGCAGGGAAATTTAGAGAGAAGTAGAGCCAGCCTGGACTTTTGGAAGGTAGCTGTGTCTGCACCAGACAGCTCCTATGTGATGCTGAGCATCTATGGTCATGACTGGATAAATTTTCTCTGCTTTCTTTGGAGGGGGATGTTTGCAACTTGATGAAGCACTCAGTTTTCAGAGGTGTAAGTTAAATAGAAGTTGCTTTCTGGGTTTATAAAAGGTGGAAACTGCATCTCCAATTCAATGGGGCTTTATTTTGTAAGTTTTACTTCTTCTTTGTTAAATGAGATTTTCTTCACACTTAGTAGTAAGCTAATATTTTTAGCCAAGGAAATATTATTTTTTTCCGATATTTTTCAATTAGATCTATTAAAATGTCTTTGACAACACATAATCTTGCGCTTTTTTCTCCCCCAGTGTTTTTAGTTTTGGCATTTCCTAACCGGGTGCTTATCTTTTCCACCTGGGCAATTTTAGCATCATCTAGATTTCTTGCAAATGTGGAATATTTCTCTAAATACATTGAGGTTTGAGGCTTTTTTAGTTCAGTTTTTAATATTCATCTCTCTTCCTTCTGTCTCTTTGCAGTGGGTACAGCCAGGAGGTGGTATGTTACACTGCAGGTAATATTCCTCAGACCCCTTCTGCACCAAGGCTTGTTCGAGCTGGTGTTACGTGGATCGCGTTGCAGTGGAATAAAGTAGAAGGATGCACACCAGAGGAAGTGATTTCCTACACCCTGGAAATTCAGGAAGAAGATAATGTAAGTATTGTGTTACTGTGAAGTATACTGCATGACTTAGGCTGAGTTTTCACTTACTAATTCAAGATCACTGAGAGGGTTGTGGATTGCTGCTTTGGAGGGTCTTTTAGGAGCACCAGTCACTTGGCAGAGAGGAGCTTTGGGATTTGTTCTATTCCACTGCAGAATTATGGATCCATAGCTAAAAATCTGTATTGTCTTCTGTGATTATTGCACAGAGCTTCACAGAAGTCTGTAAGGTATAGGGCAGATTGTCGTTAAACAGTAAAGTTTGTTGCGTCCTCCTTGCTGCAATGGTGTATGCTTGTGTTCTGTCATCTATCATTTCTGTTTCTTTAAACTGTCATGATTGGGTTTGTGGTTATTTTACAGCAAAATTGTATCATTGAGGTCTGTTGCAACATTTTTCTAGAAGGAAAATTATTGTGGCCTTGCAGCTTAAAAGTAATAATTTTAAAAAGCACTTGACTGTAAAGCTCCTCTGCTATAACATGTTCCAGCTACAGAGTACAGTACCAAAAGCCCTTTGTCAGACTCCTCAGTTACAGCACTTTTTTTGGGTTTGTTTTTTCTAGGATAGTGTGTTTCACCCCAAGTACACTGGAGAGGAGCAAGCCTGTACTGTGAAGAATCTGAGAAGAAGCACACAGTACAAATTCAGGGTAAAATCTTTTTCCTCTTGTCATTGTATAGTGTTTTCTGTGCTGCCTTTTTTCCAGGCACTGTGGGGATGCTTTAGTACTACCTCAAAAGCTGAATAATCAAATACCAATTTACACTGTGACTTAGCAGATGATACTGTTCATTATGTTTTTACTTCTAGCACAGAGGATATGCTCATTGCTCAGCCCTTTTGAAATGAGCATAGTTCTCAGTACCATATTCTGTCAGGTACAATGTTGTGAAGTGTGACTCAGGGCATGAGATGGTTATAGTTGGCTGCACTGCTACCCAAAAATCTGATCTGTGATCATTTCTACACAACAGAACATGTGCTGTAAGCCTCCCTCCCCAGCTCAGGGGCCTGTCTTCCCCTGATGTTCAGAAGTTGAAGCTTTTCTATCTAATATGTACATGTGCCTAGTTTTAGAGCTCTTCTGCTTAGCAGGTGCTGGTATCACCTGCTCTGTGGGTGCTCCTAAATACCCCTCAAGAGAGATTCTCTGAAGTCTTTTCACAAACACAAAATTGAGTTGTCTGCCTCACTGCTGCTGAAGCCATCCAGCACAACACAGAGAGATCTGGACAGGTTGGATCAATGGGCTAAGGCCAATTGTATGAGGTTTGTTTAACAAGGCCAAATTCTGGCTCTTGCACTTCAGTCACAACAACCTCAGGCAATGCTAAAGACTTGGGAAGAGTGGCTGGAAAGCTACCTGGCAGAAAAGGACCTGGGGGTTGACAGCTGCCTGAAGGTGAGACAACATATGCCCGTGTGGCCAGGAAGGCCAAAAGCATCCTGACCTTTATCAGAAATGGCATGGCCAGGAGGAGGGAGGAAGTGATCGTGCTCCTGTACTCAGCACCGTTGAGACTGCACCTCGAGTCCTGTGCCCAGTTTTGGGCACCACAGCATAAGAAAGACATTGAGGTGCTGGAGTGGGTACAGAGGAGGGCCACAAAGCTGGTGAGGGAATTGGAGAACATGTCTTATAAGGAGAGGCTGAGGGAGCTGGGATTTTTTAGGCTAAAGAGGATGCTGAGAGGAGACCTTATTGCCCTCTACAGCTACCTGAAAGGAGGTTGTAGTGTGGCTGGTATTGGCCTCTTCTCCCTAGTAACTAAGAACAGGACAAGAGGAAATAACCACAAGTTGTGCTAGGGCAAGATCGGATTAGATATTAGGAAGAATTTATTTACTAATGGAGCAATTAAGCATTGGAACAGGCTGCCCATGGAAGCAGTGGAGTCACCATCCCTGGAAGTGTTCAAAAAACAGGTGGATGTAGCACTTTGGGACATGATCTAGTGGTCACAGAGGTGTCGGGTAGAACATTGGACTTGATTATCTTGGAGGTCTTTTCCAGCCTTAATGATTCTAAGTGCTGGGTACTGCTATTGAGGAGAAGACAGTGCAGTTTTTACCAGAGGGGCTGCCATGCAGCCAAGCTGTCCATCCATCTGTCCCCGTGGCCAGGCTCTCTACTGTAACAGCTCAGCAAATCTGGCACCCAGGCACAGCTCTGCAAGGTGGTCATGCCGTCCAGAGCACTGGGTCACTCCGGAGATGGCGAGATGCCTACTGCAAACCCAACAGCTTCTGTGCTTCCACGGTGCCAAACTGAAATCTGGAAGCAGCTTCATTTCATTTATAAATGACAGTGGAAGAGGAGGATGCCATAACTTTGTTGACGCTAAAAAATTTGGTGTCTGTAGATCTTAATATATTCAGGAGCAACAACAAAAAAGAAAACCTCATTTAAATCCTTAAAAACAACTTAGCACATATTCCTTTGAGGGAATGTGAAGTTGCATGAAGAACTACTCAAAGAATCAGAAAGCTATTGCAGTGTCACTCAGAGATGGTGCCTTTGAGATTAGCCTTGTAAAAGCTGCTATGGCTGTCTGAGGGTAAAGAACTTGGTGCTCCTCTGCTGCTCTGCTTTCAAATTAAACATTAGAAATTGCAAATAATTTTGCAAATGCCTTGTGTTAAGAGAGAGGATAAAAATGAATGCTCCTGAGAGTATCAGTTTCCCAAGTGAAAATATTCCTGCTACCTTATATTTACAATTAGCAATTATAATGCAGATTTTCTTACTTCCTTGGCAGCAGATCTCTGTCCCAGAGACTAGCATGAGCTAACAGACCTCTCAGCAGCTTCATTTGGGGTTTCTTGTACGATCCTTATCTGCTCAGTCTCCTGACCAGGTCCTCGTGTATCTCTTAGCTTAGCAGCCTTCTTCCTTAAGTCATCAGAAGGTGCTCTTGGGTAGAGATGAAGGATTTGACTGAGAAAATTTTCTTCCCTGTGCATCGTGCTCATTTCAGTGGTGGTAGATTAAATGGTTTGTTTGCATGTCACGCTACTTAAGCTTTTAATTGTATGATTGCTAATACACTGAATTAATTTGTTTTAAATAGTTTGAAATGTCTCCAAAACAAAAATAGCACAGTAATTATCATTATTTTATTCTGAGTAAATAACTGCAAGTTGCCATGTAACTTTTTTAAAGGAAAAAAGAGCAGTGCTCTTATCTTAAACATGTTATGATCTGTTGCTACTGGAGGGAGAGGAAAATCAATGTGATTTGTCAAGAAGAAACATGACAATCTAATGTCTGTTATTAGAATCCCACACACCTTGTTGGTATGTGACAGGCTTTGCAATAGTCTTGTATGGAACCATCAGAAAAGCAGTTACAGTAAACAATGGTAAATTTGTTGTGGTTCTCTTTCAGCTGTTTGCTTCTAACATGGAAGGAAAGAGTTCTCCCAGTGAAGTGTTGGTCTGTACAACAAGCCCAGACAGGCCAGGACCTCCAACCAGACCTATTATTAAGGGACCAATAACATCTCATGGCTTCAGTGTGAAGTGGGGTAAGGCAGTCTGATTTGTCAGAGTAAAGATTTTTTTGAGTCATAATAAATTAAAATAAAATTATGTAAATATATCTTAGAACTTAGTTTTCTTGCTTCTTTTCAGTACAAAGTTGAATGTGTTTGGAAAGCTTGCCTACTTAATTTTTTAATATTTTAAGAGAAGCTTAGAGGGTCTTCTGTTTTCAGAATCAAAAAATGTTGCTTGTTTTTATTGACTAACTTGCACTCAAGTGCATCTTCAAGCTTTTTACCTCACATTTCATGTCCCACTGCAGTTGCAGCGTCATTCCATCAGCTCCCTTCATCTCTGGGGCAAGCCTCTATACTGATCTTTCAGTGCTTTTTCCAGACATGCTGTTTGTAGCTTTTTCTGGCCTACACTGAAAACCAACATCCCTACCCACTTCTACAAATTCTTGGTGTGGTTAGTTGGGGAGAAGTCTGTGAAGGAGCAGGAGCAGAATCTAAAACATGTTCTGTGAACTTTTTGTGACATTTCACTCCTAATTTTGATTTACTAGCAACTTGTCTTGTTTTTTACAGATCCTCCACAGGATAATGGTGGTTCAGAAATCCTGAAGTATCTATTAGAGATTTCTCAAGGAAGTCTGGAAGGTAAACAAATTGTTTTACCTTTGTTTGAAACAAATTGTTTCCATTTTAGTCTATTATATCTATTATAAAGAAATAGAGACTCGGCTATTACTGTTATTATAATGAATGCATTAATGCTGCAGATTTGATCAAAAGCTGAGTTAGTTACTTACAGGGGTCCTGGCAGAGTTTGAGTTGTTTTTTGGGGAAGGTTTTTTATAAGTAAGCTCTTTTTCTCCAAGACTGGTTGGATTTTAGTTTATAGGGCTGAACCTACTGTTTGAGTTGATATTTTTAATTTAGTTTGGAAATACTTATATTTGCACATAAATATATAAAGGCCAATGTTGTCCCAATCTTTAAAAAGGGCAAAAAGGAGGACCCGGGTAACTACAGGCCCGTCAGCCTCACCT
>JAOEGS010007075.1:78597-93166 GCA_025447755.1 Corythornis vintsioides
AATATATATAACAGTAATATAACCAGTAAAATGAAAAAAAAATTCAATTTCTTTCCAACAGCTTTTGTCACCAATAATAACTAAAAGCAAAAGCTTTGCTTCTATAGTGTAGTCTATAGTCTTCTCTTGTAGAAGAATAACCCATGTGCAATTTTCCATTTATATATATTTTTACTAAAAAAAACCAAACCAAGCCAACAACTTTGATGATTAATTTAGTAACATGGCATGCACCCATCAAGGACTAACCTCAACAACTTCCACTTTACTCTGCTTCTACCTGGTGCTTCACCAAAACAGTGTATTTTTCCACACAGAAGCAGCTACCTCATGTAAAAAGCATTTTTTCGCTGTGATTTGGCAATGGCTTCAAAAAAGAAGTAAAGATGATTAATCCTGAGTAGACAGGATTCAATGAACTTCAACCACTGGACTTGGCTACAGTTTAGAAGCAAGAATTAAATGTTGCTTTTTCTTTGCTTCAGCCTAATAATCTTTCCTACAGATGTATTTAAGGGAGATGAAGAACACCCATTGGTTATCAAAACCTAACCAGTTTAGAACAGGAACATGCACAGTAGATAGGGAGGAGCAGCTTTTACAGTTAGATGCCTGGCTTTAATGTTTTTTTCTTGCATTTAATAAGTGTACTATGTCAATGTACTTCATATTAGTAGCACTATGTATAGGCTTTGAGTTTTAAGTATATTTCTGGTCAGTTTATCAAAGTGTATTCCACAGACCTCCTGCTTTTGGATGTCCCTTCTTGGCACCTAGATATAATCCTCACCCATCTTGCCTAAATGCTGCTCTGTCCTGATGGAAAACAATGCTTGTACTTTGTGGAAACAG
The DNA here is from genome assembly GCA_025447755.1 of Corythornis vintsioides. Classification (NCBI taxonomy): domain Eukaryota; kingdom Metazoa; phylum Chordata; class Aves; order Coraciiformes; family Alcedinidae; genus Corythornis; species Corythornis vintsioides. Next base: position 79,450 of record JAOEGS010007075.1, read on the forward strand.
ACAGGAGGCATTAGATGTATTTAGCTAGTACTGGGAAGCTAGTATTCTTTTTTTCAGGCTGCAGATGGCAGATAGTCAAATAAAGCTGATCATTTGTGCACCCCTTGAAAGAGTTACATGTGAACCCATGTTCTTAAGTAGCATTTAGTTGGATCTTCAGTACTTTGAAAAGTGTTAAAAAGATCAAGTCTCTCTTTTAACCACTGAAAAAGATAAATATTTTGTTAATATGTAATTTCTCAGAGGATTATTCACTGAGTTCCCACTATAAAGTGTCTTTGTTTATGCAAATTCAGAACACAAATCACATTATATGTGGAGCTCTTAACCTGCAGAACAAATATCTTACCAAGCCAATGCTTTTCTATGTAAGAGAGATTCATCCACTGATTTTTCAAGTCTCAAAAATTTGTTTTTTTCAGGATAAGAATTTGGAGCTTTTACAAAGATTTAGAAAAATCTATGAAACTAAAGGATAAATCAGAAGAGAAAGCTACATGTACAAAGTGACTAAGCTGTGATTAATGTGCTTAAATGATATTCAAATATGAACAAATACACTGAGTCCAGGAGTCATGGCACATGCAAATAGAACGAGGCCAATTAAAACCTAGTGGGTCACTAAGCTTTGCAGTAAGTTGTGTTTAGCACAGAGATCAGATCCCCCCTTCAGTATTTTCTGTCAAAGTTCATCTAAACTTTGGCAGTGACGTGTAGCAAAGCTACACAGGATGAAGAGAGACTCCAGTTTGCACAGGTATCTCTCATTCTCTTTTGTTGACCTTCATGGCCCAAAGAGAAAGGAGTTGAGAGATATATTTAAATGGATAATGTGCAGTTTTCAGGGCCACGACAAGACCTCCTCTGCCCTAGCTCAGCTATGCAGGAGAGAGAGCAGCCAGGGATTTCACTTGGCACAACCCTACAGCCCTCAGACACACACAGGCACAAACACAGGCATGGCAGAGTGATCTTGTGACTGAATTCCTTTCACAGGCCAGAGACAATGGCCTAAAATATGATTTTAAGAAAACACAAATACTTCAATAATGATATTTCTTGCAGGATTCCTCTTAATCCTTCAACCACCTTGTGGATGCTAAATAACTACTGCCTGGAATTTTCCTTCTTGTGGGATCACGACTCCCTCCAGCTGTGACCTTGGTGGCATTTGTCTGTAAAACAGCAGAGAGATGTTTTGACTCTGGGTGCTGGGGCACCCCAGCCAATCACCCCAGGGGGTGGCTGCCTTCTTGTCCAATTACCTTGAGGTTAAAAGGGTGTAAAAAGAGCTGTAAACCAATAAATAAAGGCTTCTTGGAGAAGAAAATAGTCTCTGCCTTGCTCTTTCTCCTCCTCTGGCAACTGGCAGATAAGCAACAGCACCTGGAGAAGACTGTGACTTGATTCAGGACAAAGTCCAAGACTGCACATAAATGCTGGGATTAGCAACTCAACATTGGTGCACAGATGCTTAAAACCTCACCCAAAACTAGCAGAAATTAATTTTAAATGTTTTAACAAACAAACAAATAAAATCAACAAGAACAAAGGGTTTATTTGTCCATTACATCTATTAAAAGGTTTGTCTAGGTCTTCCATCACAGTATAAAAAAAAGCTGTTTGGTACAAAGGTTTATTTTTTTTAAATTATTTTAATATTTATGCATCAGTATACAACTCTGGGAATGCAACCCAAATGCTAGTTCTTGCCCCTGACATTTGTATCACTTTGCACAGTAAATTTCTGTTCAAATTCTTATATAAGGGCAGAGCTGGAAATCTGGCCCATGGAATATTCTTCTTCTGGTAACTCAAATTCTTCAAAGAAATGAACTGGAAAACAACTCTGCAGGGTACAAAAAAGCCTCATTTCCTACAGGGCTGTGCCTAGACACCAGATTTGCTCATGTTAATCTGGATGCAAGTTTCTGTTGAAGTGTTCTTGGAGGTCAGTTGATTCACAATCAACTCCTTCCTGAGAGTGGTACATTTTATGGCATGTAATGAGGTGAACTATTCCACTGCATTTTGTGGAATCACCTTTTTAACCACCTTTGCAGGAACACAGCATCTTTTAGACTGTAACTTCTGTCAGATTTGGTTGTGATCCTCTGTGCTTCACTTCTTTTTGAAGACAGGTAAATCTTGAAACTGTAGCCAGACACTTAACACCCACATGAAAGTCCTTACTTTAATGTTTTAACTTACTTAAGCCTTGAGAAATATAGCATATTCAGTGTAGAATGACTCTACATCAGGGGTTTCTATCTTGAAGGCCCCAGTTCCTCACAACAGGATGGCCTTGGGGGAAGAGAGAAAACTCACAACTGAAGAAAATCTAACAAAAATAATGGAAGTTTAAAAAAAAAAAACCCAAAACACAACCAAACAAAAAATCAACCAGCAACCAAAGCCAGAAACCTGCATGCTATTTTTAAATAAATTAATACTTCAGAGAAAAATCAATACCTCTTCTGCACATTATTTTCTGAATAACTCATAAAGACAACTAAAAACTGAGCAAAGTTCACACATTTAAACACACTTTAAATGTTTTAGAAAACAACTACGTGATGGAATACCAATTTTCAGAGCATTTAGTTAATTGTCTGAAGTTTAAATGGACAGGCTTAAATAAAGGCAAAGATAACATATAAAATGTGCACTTCAACAGAAGCTTAATCCAGTGTCATGACATTAAACTGCCAAAATAAACTGACCAGAGATAACAGAAGAGCAATTTTTGGTGGTAATCTCTTTTGGGTTGTTTATAAAAAGCTGAATATGAAACTCTGAGTGCTTCAGTTTTATCAAAACATCCCTGTGCAGTTAAAAAGTGGCATAAAGTTGTATTTATTGCTATGACAGTCTAGAAACATGGTATAGATGTGTACACTGGGATAAAAAGAGAGTTCTTTAATAGAGATAAATGCAAGGTGAGTGTGAGAAATTGAAGGTCACACACTTGGCAGGTAATATTTTGTTCTATTTGATTTTTAAACCACTTGAATGATGACTTCACAGTTAAATGATCTTATTATAATACAATGTAATTGTACATTTTGGAAGATGAAGGCCAGTTAGCTTAATTCATTCTAAAGTGTGTTAGGTGATATTTTCTATTTAAATTTTATTTTTTAATTTTCTCTTGTTCACTGTTCCTCCCTCTCCCCCTTTTCTGATGTGTTGCAATTGAGGTTTTAATAACACAATCTACTGGCAAGAAATTTAACCTGACTGATCATGCAAATAAAACAAACATAGAATTATTTGGCACCAGAATGAAGGCGTTGACAGTCAAACACTTATGGCTTAGCAGCCACTTTGCACCAAAAAAAAAAAAAAAGACAGCAAAATAATCCCATTTTAATTCCTCTAACAACTTGTGTGTCATTATCTTTCTCCACTCCAACATCAACACTAAATCCCAAAGTATGTTCTTTCCTACTTGAGTTTCCTTTTCATGCCATGAAACAAGACTGAAAGACCTGGCTTTATATTGCACTTCAGTATCATGACATTTGTACCAGTAGAACTTGCTGCTCAGTCCTTCCATGCTCAGTATCTCTTTACAATTCATTCCTTATCTTTGCCCTTAGCAGAAACCCCAGTAAGTTATTAAGATGACCAGACTGTCCACCTTGCACAGGCTGCCAGCACTTGCATTACAGCTACAGAGTAGAGACACACAGAAAACTTACCTCATTCCAAGAACATCTTTAATTATTTAAAATTATTTCTATTCCAGATCCTTCAAAACTAAAGGAGGATTTATTTAAAGAAAAAAACATTCTCAGCTATACTGCTGGCATGAATTGACACAATTGCAAAATACAATTATGGAAATAAATTTATTATTGGATTTTGTTTTTCTTCTTTAATAAAACTGGTTGAATCGAGTTAAACTGTCTTTTCATCATCTTTCTTTTGATTTGTAATATAGTTACTTAGGATCTCCCATCTATATAAACATATCCTATTGGATGGCAGAAAGCAAGCAGTGATGTTCTACCTCAAAAGTGACTGGGCTGCAGAAGAAGAAGAGTTTTATGTGACCAGTTGAAATAACCTCTTGTGAATTATGCAATATAAACTACATTACAAGCGATGAGTAATTGCTAAAGGTATTAAACATTATTTGGAAAACCCTTAATTAAGATTTCTTCCTGTTTACAAACACAGGGACACAGGACAAAAGAAAGGGCTAATCCAATGGCATTTGCAAGCAAAACAAAACCCTAAACACTGAGATGACCTTGCACCTGCCTGTCCTTTCTGTTTCCCCAGTCAACTCATTTATTAAAGAGGTTCACCCTGTCAGCACAAGACCATCAATGGGCACCCTGCTGTGCCCACCCTGCAGAATGGTGCTGGGGGCAGAGAGTGTGGCAGCATAATGCACTGTTTACAATACACAAAACTCTGAATTACTCCTCTCTTATGTAGGAGAACCATCAAAATGCTCAACTCCACATCTCTGTGACCTGCAGCTCAGGAGCTACTTCACTGTTGCTCACAGGTGTTCAAGAGAGCAGAAGTTGCTCTCTGTAGCTGTAAAGGCAGGGGACCAATAAGCACAGTTTTCACCCAGGTTCCTTCTTCTTTCTCATCCCTTTTACTGCAGCAAAAACTGCATGCTCTTTTCCACTTCTGGCTTCCAGGAATTACTAACATCAAACAAGACAATTTCTTTGCCACATAGAACAGCCAGCACCAGTGTAGGTGTTATCCTACTAGTCTGTCCACTAGGTGTCAACTGAGTAAAAGAATATCTATGTCAACAGCAGACAGCTTACCAGGTCTCCAAGATTTTTAAACACAGATGTTTCCTCAAGTCCAAATCGTAGGTAAATAAGGTTACAACAAAACACACTTTGCAGTGATTTATTTTTCATGAAGGCTTACAAAGTGTGAAGTACTGACCAACCTTGAAGTGTTCAAAACTGGTATTGTTACATTCTTCTATCTTAAGCCACACACATCCAGTACACAAGCCTGTGATCATGCTGGACCAATACTCTGTGTTCATAAAAGATGTTAATAAAGAAATTATTTTATTACCATAAATGGCTGCTAGTACACGAGTAACCAGACACCAGCAAACCAACCATTTGCTCTCTGCACCAGAGCCACCAGCTTCTAAGAGGAAGGAAAGAAAAGCTGTTCTGCTGCCAAGATAGCAGCAGCTGCTCCTGCATAACAAGAAGTGACCAGAGAAACAACTACTCAGGGAAAGAAAACATCTGATACCTACACAGACATGTTTTGAGTTCCCTTCCCCACTCCTTGTAACCACCTCTCTGCTTTTTCCTAAGTTTTAGGACATGGTGCTCATGAACATTTCCCCAGACTAGAAGCTGGAGTGATGATGACAATCACCAGGTGGTGAGTGCTGAAATATTATTTTGCCACTTTATAAAGCAAGTCTTATGAGGGTGTCTCAAACACAAACTTGCTGAAGAGCAGAGTCCAACCCTATGGAATCCACCAAGGCAGCTAAAAGATCCAGGCTACTTGCCTGCTAAAGCCTGTAGCTCCAAAAGTCCAAGGTGACATGTTTACCAAAGCCCAGTTAAAGAAGTCCACGTATTTTTCTAAAAAAAAAAATAAATAACCAGAACTGTAAGGGTGCCAGAGCTCTGGAAGGGGCTGCCCAGGGAGGTTGTGGAGTCTCCTTCTCTGGAGACACTCAAGACCTGCCTGGATCTGTTCCTGGGTGACTTGGTCTAGGTGACCCTGCTCTGGCAGGGGTTTGGACTTGAAGTCATCTCCAGGGTCCCTTCCAACCCCTGACATCCTGTGATCTTGTGAAGAAGACGCCCCCATATATACACACCACACAACTACAGCAAGGCCTGAAATTGATAAAAGTAGCTCCAAGAGGAAATGTCAAAAGTTTCAATTAGAAAATAGGAAGTATTTAAGCTGAAAATGAAATCAGCCCATTTTACAAACAACTCTAATTATTAATGCCACGTAGATCTAGTCAGATGGGAGACAATATCCTGTAGAGTGCAGCAGAGAATCACAGAATCACAGAATCACAGAATCACAGAATCACAGAATGTGAGGGGTTGGAAGGGACCTAGAAGATCATCTAGTCCAATCCCCCTGCCAGAGCAGGATCACATAGACCAAGTCACCCAGGAACAGATCCAGGTGGGTCTTGAGTGTCTCCAGAGGAGACTCCACAACCTCAACAGCAGAAAAACAACAGCAGGGAAATACATTCATTATTTCCAACTGTAATACCATAGCTAATACTAGAAGTTATTTTCAGAAAACATTCAGCAGGATTTTTTTGAAATAAAAAGGAAAAGTAAAGTACAGCTTCCTAAGAAGTCTTCCTCATAACAGTCACTGCAGCAGCCTGAAGCCACAATGATTCCCTTCTTGGTCTTGAATAGGAGCTCTCAAGGATGCTTTTGACAACTAATTAAGTAGACATCATGATAATCTCAAAGACAACATTCCTAAACACTACTTGAAGAGATCATATCTGTTTCACTCCACTCAAAAAGTGCATTATATAGGCCATTCACTTCCACTCTCCAAATTAGTTTTGACAAAGACTCCTCCACCTAGTGATACTGGCAACTAAGCTTCCATCCTCCTTAGGGATGCAACAAGGAAGGGCAAGGTCTTCTTGGAATTAACTTTGTCAGAGGAAGTATAAGAGAACAAGAAGGGCTTCTTATTACTGATGTATATGAAGAAGAAGAATAGGGAAAACATGGGCCCACTGCTGAATGAGGTGGGAGCCCTGGTTGACAGAAGACACAGTGAAGATGGAATTGCTGAATACCTTCTTTGCTTCAGTTTTCACTGCTAAGAACAGTGTTCAGGAGTCCCAGATCCTGGAATTAAGAGGAAAAGCCTGGAGGGAGGAAGACTCTCCCCTGGTCAATGAGGACTGGGTTAGAAATCACTTGGGTAAACTGAATATTCACAAAGCCAAGGGCCATGATGGGCTGCACCCACAAGTGCTCAGGGAGCTGCTGATATTGTTCTGCCACTCTCCATCATTTCTGAAAGATAATGGAGGACAAGAGAGGTTCCTGAGACTGGAGAAAAGCCAATGTCACTCCACTCTTCAAAAAGGGCAAGAGGAAGACCCTGGAAAGTACAGACTAGTCAGCCTCACCTCTGTGGCTGGAAAAGTGATGGAGCAGCTCATTTTGCAACTGGAAGGAGGTTATCAAGAGTAGCCATCATAGATTTACTAACGGGAAGTCATGTTAAACTGATGTGATAGCCTTCTGTGATGGTGTGACTGAATGGGGAGATGCAGGGAGAGCAGTGGATGTTGTCTACCTTGAGGTCAGCAAGGCTTTTGACACTGTCTCCAGTGGGTAAGCTCAGAAGTGTGGGTTAGAAGAGCAGCCAGTGAGATGGGCTGAGGACTGGCTGAACACTGGCTCAGTGTTGTGATCAGTGGTTCAGAGTCCAGCTGGTGACCTGTAAGTAGTGGTGTTCCCCAGGACTGAGTCCATTGTTATTCATCAATGAGCTGGATGAAGGGATAGTGTATCCTCCACAAGTTTGCTGCTGACACCAAACTGGGAGGAGTGGCTGACACAGCAGCAGGCTGTGCTGCCATCCAGAGAGGCCTGGACAGGCTGGAGAGCTGGGAAAAGATAAACCTAGTGAAGTTCAATAAGGATAAGTGTAGAATCCTACACCTGGGGAGGAATAACCACATAGGCCAATGGTACCCTGAGGTGCATTTAGAAGAGCAGGTTCTCCTCCCCCTCTACTCTAACCCAGTGAGACTGCCTCTGGAGTACTGTGTCCAGTTCTGGGCTCCCCAGTTCAAGAGGCACAAGGAAACACTAAAGAGAGTCCAAGAGAGGCTACAAAGATGTTTAAGGGCCTGGAACATCTCTCTGATGGGGAAAGGCTGAGAGCCCTGGGGGTGTTTAGTCTGGAGAAGACTGAGAAGGGATCCCATTAATGTTTACAAATAAGTCAAGGGTGGGTGTCAAGAGGATGGGCCAGGCTCTTTTCAGGGGTGCCCTGGGATAGGACAAGGAACAATGGGCACAAAATGGAATACAGCAAGTTCCACCTGAACATGAGGAAAAACTTCTTCACTGTGAGGGGGATGGAGCCTGGAACAGGCTGCCCAGAGAGGCTGTGGAGTCTCTTTCTCTAGAGACTCAAAACCCACCTGCTCCTGGGGTGGGAGGCTGGACTCGACAATCTGCAGAGGTCCCTTCTGACCCCTACCACTCTAAAATTCTACAATTCCTCTGACTGAAAGAGGTTGCAGCCTTTTTATAAGTACTTTCCATCTTCCAACCCTAAGAAAAAATTACCTTGATTTATACAAAGATAACTTTCACAGAAGAATCCGTGAGTAGCACTCTGTATATTCTAGGAAAAAAAAAAAATAAAAAAAAAAAAATCTATAGATACACTTTAGACAGTGAGTATATAATTATTTCAAGATTGTTTTTATTGTTGGCAAAGAGTTCAATTGGAAGTGTTGTCTATTACATGAACAGCCAAAGACTGCATTAAGATCTTACATTTATTTTTCTGCCTCAGCCATTTCAGACTGATTTATGGGATTAACAATAAACAGTAAGATTTAGACAAATACTTTATTTATGCCTGAAGAAATAGGTCTATTTCCCCCACCTACAGACAGACAGTAGAAGACAGGAAGACAAAAACTGAAAAGCCCAGCACAAAAACATGTTCCTGTTTTCACAAGCAGAGTGATAAATGGCAGCAGAGAATGTTTCTCTGTGAACATCTTTGTGTTTGTTTATTCACTAGAGGTGACATGGCAGGCTTATGTAACTTGCCTGCCCTTCACACTATTTCCAAGCCAAGACACTCACCAATTTACAAGTTTATCTGAAAGCTTAGCAGAAAAAATATTGCCAAAACCTTCACAGGAAAAGCAGACCAGGAATGACCACCCTCAAACCTCCTTCCCCAGCAACTCTCACCACAGGATTTGCCCAAAAGAGCAGCACTGAGCAGGTTATAGCCACACTAATAATTTTATGGTGTAAAGAACAACACAGATGTTAAGCTTGAGTGGTGGTAAGTGTGACATGGTATTTATTTTTAAGATTTTTATTTTTTTTTGCAAAGAAAACAAGCTGTATTTATACACACCTGAGAAATAGGGGTATATGCAAGACAATGCTGCTGAGACAACACTTCAGTCTGATTAGGTTTAATTATCTCTATCTTACTGGTAATTCAGATGTAGAACGTCCACATATCCTGAGCTATGCTGTTTCTACTCATTTTATGCAGTTTTCCTCACTTTTTAATTTAAAAATGTATAAAGAAGAAATGGATAAAAGAGCTTTTTTCCTGGTCTCCCCATCACCTTTTCTGGCAATAATTCCAGTTCCATCAAAAACGGTGCTCTGCCTTCGGGCCCTGCCTATGCCCCTCCTCTGACGTGTCCCCTGTCTTTCCACTTACCAGCATAAACCCACAGGAGCTCTTCTCTCCCCTCTCACACCTCAAAGAGCCTTCTGTCACATCTGACTTACCTCATTCCTGCAGCTTCCAGCACACCTGCCCTGTTCCCCACCACTGCATCCTCTCCCCAGCTGGCAAACTGCCCCAGGAATCCCCCGCGGCACCGCAGGGCCTCTCCAGTCTTCCTCCTCAGGGCAGGCGCCACTCGCCCCTCTCCTGCTCTCAGAGCTGCCAACTCTCTTCAGGATCAGGAGGTGAACTCTCTCACTGCCCTATTCCCAGGGGAAGGTGGTTTGGAAACTTCCAAGGGGTTTGCTGGCTGCAACAACCCCCCAGCCCACTCTGATCCATTCGTGGCAGGTGCTCCTGGCTCAGAGTGGCTCCAGGCCACTGGGAAATCACAAATTATATACCAGTCCTTAATCAGTATCAAGATGTCAATACACAGATTTCAGTACTATTTTAGTAATATAATATTCAATAAAAATAACCTCAATTTATAGAGAGGAGACACAAATCCTCCAGTGACAACCCACTCTTCTCACCATAAATGTAAAAACTACACCAGCTTTCCACTTGCCTTCCTCTGATGTTTTTAAACTACACATCTCTTTCCTGTGTCATTAATCATCTTCTCTACATTACCACCCCATTTTCTTCCCATCATTCAGCCTTCAGAGTGGTTGTTATTCAACTAAACTATTATAAACACAAACTGATCTTAAATCATACAGCTTTTAGAAAACTTCTTGTGAATTTTATGCCCCAGAATTCTAGAAAACATGATTTCCCATACAAAAAGTATACAGCAATATTCCAATATCACACTTCCACAAAACCAAGTTCTGTTTGATCTAAAATAAGTGTATCCTTCAATTTTAAATCTTTCAACTTCTGTCTTAATCAAAATGCATACAGGAGGGTACTTGAAAGAATATTATGTTAGTATGGCAATTTGATTACTTGTCAGTAAATAGTTCTCCTGTACCTCTAATAGCTACAGCTATTAAGAGAGAACATTAATACTGTCTTTGCAAGATCAACTGAAATAGCTTGGCAAAAGGGAATGTGGCAGAAGAACAAGTGAAATTTAAATTAAAGTTCCTCCTGCAAGCCTTGCTTTACCCTTCAGATGTATATATAAGCATGGATATTTGACTGCTGAAGGGTCAAGCAATGTGTAAAAAATGACATTAAAAAAATTTGCAAGTAATGTCAGTTCACCAAAACCACCTTAAATCAAAGCTGAATATTGTTATTTACAAAATACTTTGCATTACCTTAAGCTTAACACACACAACCCCCTAACATGAAACAGCAGTTATCTGAATGAGTGCTTGGCCTATGTAAATATCCTTGCAATGACCTGATCCAGACTATAACAACATCAGTACATTTCTATCTGAAAGGCTTCAAGGATTGGAGTATGTGATGAAGTCCTTCCACGTGGTATGTCTGGTATATGCCAGTGATGCACTGGGATCCTTTGTTATGACTAAAGTTGCCTTAACTTGTGGCACTGCTCAGAATTCCAACTGGTTTTGTATTTTCTGCAAGAGGTAGAAAGGTGCAGATGACATTTATTTCTTTTATTTTAAAGATCAGAACTGTAACCTCATCTTCAACTGGATCCTCCAGAATTTGCTTATCATCTCCACTGAGAGTTCTCATCTTATTTCTAATTTAATATATATTGGAACTGCTGATTGTATTTTTCCTGAAGTCTTCAGAGTGTTTCTTTTAATAGAAAAATCACTGGTAACAATTTCTAGTATAAATGGAAATTATGACATCATCCAAATATGCTTGAATAATAACAAACCAGTAAATTCATAACTAAGAAATACCAGAAAATCAACTGTGTCTCTCATCCTTGGTTAACACTGTTTTGGCTTAATAGCCTCTGGTAGCCTCTGAACTCCTTTTAAGGAGCATTTCTTCCCTCTTTTGCCCCACACATTCTTGTCTGCAAAGACATTTAATTCTGTAAAGCTATCACTTCACGAATTCTGAGGGCTCTGACAAATCTCTCTGCTTTAAAGGCTTATTTGCCACCTTTTAAACAACATCTTGTCAGGCTACACAGACCAAACAGCCAGGATTTCTGTTTGACACACCACTTTTCAAAGGAAGTCTTTGGGCACAGCAGCCACTTCAATGCACTGCTCAGAAAGCGAGGGCGAGTACAAAAGCTTCGCTATGATGTAATTTAAAATTAAATAAATAACACACAAAAAAAGCAACCTTCCCCCTGGGAAATGGGAGCAGGAGGGGGAGTGACTCGGGCTCCTCACAGGCAGCTCCTCTTGTCAGTCGGGAGAACTGAGCGAGCAGAACAATTTCAGAGGCTTCTTACGGGTTGAGTGAGCAAAAGGAGTGAACGGACACGGAGGGGAGCTACAATTACAAGGCAATTAGGAACGTCACATTATCACACCACCTCACAGAAAGCAATGGGAAGGAACACAGTCAGCTTGGCAGATCTGCTCCCTCTTTATAAATAAGGCCAGAGCAAAACTAAGAAGAAAAAAAAAAAAAAAATCAGAACATCACAACACTAGGGTTCATTTTAGGGACACTAACCCTGCAGCCAGCATTTTGACATAAAAGAACAGCCCTGAGCATCAGCACACAAAACATACACTGTTTGCACTTGGTGGATGTTGTGATTACCTTAATGTAGCTAATTTGGGGTGAGCTTGTACACAGTCCTTTAATTAAACAGAAAATCACCTCTTGGTAAGGAATGTTTTCATAGCACTACACAGCCAATTCCTGACCAAATTCCTTGTTGCAGTGAGTAGTAGTAGGCTCTCATCTATTAGACATAGAGCAGAGGAGATCATTTAGATGCCACTGCTTCTACACTACAGCAGCTCTGAATTCAGTAACAAAAATAACTGTTCAACTCACTCAGGGCATTCTTTTCCTATGGCAATAAAGCAATCAAAACCATGTACATTTAAGTAGTGCATTTAATCAGCATAGCTACATATCTGCTTAGAACCATAGTGGGGAGAAAAGTTACTGTACTGCTTTCATTTCATGAGGACCCAAGCTGGGGGAGAGGAACTGGGCCAGTTTACAGCAGCTGAGCAAGATGGTATTTTTGATAACTGCCTTCTGGTGCTCAGAATCTAATTTCCGTACAAAAATACCTTTTTTTTTATTGCAAATGGAAGGGATCTTCATAATTTTCTGTATGTGCCTCAGTCAACAGTCTTGAGGAAGTCTGGATCACACCTATTTGTGTCACAAGGCATGGGATACTGATTTGGACAAAAGGAGCTTGCTCTAGACCTTGTAATTAAAATTTATTACAGGGTTGATCAAATTATGCAACTTAAAAAAAAAAAACCAACAACAAAACCATCAGGAAGTGTCTTCCAATTTTTCCATTATTCATTAAATCAGGAATAGGCAGCTCGACATAGAGCATTCAGGCTGCTTGGAAATTCATTTATTTGTAAATGACAAATGAATCTCCTTCTAATACAACAGCTTCTCCTGGGGAGTCAATCTATTTAAAATAAATTAAGACATAATTATGTGATTTGATAAGTAGTTGCAACCTGAAGCTGTACTTTTAGACCTCTATTGGGGAAAAAAAAAACAAACCAAAAAAACCTTAATTGTTAGACTGTAGTCAGTATCAGATCTGTTTCTGGGAGTGAAGGGGGTGTTTATGTATCACACCTTATATGCCTTGATCCCACAATGGGCACATGCACATTCACCCCTCCAGTCAGGAAGACACTGTGCAGGTGCAGAAATCCATTAATGGCCACCTGCAAGGCAATTCACACAGAGGACTGGCTTGCTGCCTGTGACAGCTAGAAACACCTCTACATTGCTGCCATGCTCGTTGATTGTGAGCCCAGCTCAGGGCCACCAAGATGCTGAAAGGAGAGGAGCATCTCCCTTATGACGAGAGGCTGAGAGAGCTGGGGCTCTTTAGCCTGGAGGAGACTGAGGGGGGAGCTCATCAATGTCTGTCAATATGTTAAGGGTGAGTGTAGGAAGGATGGAGCCAGACTCTGCTCAGTGTCATCCAGTGAAAGGACAAGAGGCAATGGGTGCAAGTTAGAGCACAAGAGGTTTAAGGTCAATACAACATCAAAAACTTTTTCCCAGTGAGGGTGCCAGAGCTCTGGAACAGGCTGCCCAGGGAGGTTGTGGATTCTTCTTCTCTGGAGACACTCAAGACCTGCCTGGATCTGTTCCTGGGTGACTTGGTCTAGGTGATCCTGCTCTGGCAGGGGGG
>JAOEGS010007076.1:0-10618 GCA_025447755.1 Corythornis vintsioides
ACCCACCACCCCCAGACAAAAATATAATTCTTTGCATGTTCCTTGAAAATCCAACTTCTAGTCCCCATTTCTGGTTTTATGTCCCCTGTTTCTTTTCATTTTTGGAGTTCACTTCATCAGTCTCTGTAACCTCTAGGGATTTTTGCCTGGGCACGGGCAGTTTGTCCAGTCCAGTGCTGCAATGCCAGTTACAGGTGGCAGTTGGAACAAGAATTGAGATGACTTGTTTCATCTGTCATAAGGCTTCCCCTAGCTGCCCAAAGCCAGGGGTAGCACTCACTGTCTGCTCAGGGAATGGCCTCAGGGGTGTGTGCAGATGATCCTCTGAACAGCAAGGGCCTCACTTTGCATCTTCACCCTGGAGGAAGCTCAAGAGTAACATCTGTTGTGCAAATATCAACAGTTGCCCACGTTGGGCTCGAGCTGTCACCTTGTTGTATCTTACCCTCCTGTATTTTTGTTCTCTTCCACCAGCTGATCTACATGATGGCTACTACATATAACTATGCTGTTTTGAAGTTTAAGAGTCGGGAAGATTGCTGCACTAAATTCTAAATTGTTATAAGCCCAGTAAAGAGCTGCATTGTGTAGCTTGAGATACCACTGACACCCTAGGCTAAAAGTCTAGCTTTTCTGAATTTTGTGACAGTAATTGTAAATAGCTTCAGTAAGCATCATTTAGCTTCTCAGATTAATAAAATGACTGCTTGTATATGAACTGTGATGTGGATGAGATCTGGCTATTTTTCCCCGTGTCGAGAGGCTTCAGTTACTGTAGGGGTGTTGATAAAACCCTCCTCCTGAGCAGGGGAGGTTGCCTTTTCAAGTGGCCATTTGCTTTCAGTCATCTCTAAAACAAAATACTGTAACAGTTCAGGGTCAGAATGATTCATTCTCCATCCTGAACACCAAATGCACTGCTCCCGTGCATACAAAATACATATACCATACAAAATATATCTACCATACAAAAGGGGTGGCAGAGCAGTGCCAGGCTCTTGGCAGAAAGCAGAGGCCCCAAGTATTACGAATTCTTTGGCTTCTATTTCCAGCACAAGGGTGATAAAGTCAATTTTTCTCCTACTTAATCTTGAAGTAATTGCCAAATCACACTGTCTCTGGAAGGAAACACTTCCCTGTGTGAACTCTGCGTAAAACAATCACATTCTTCCTTTTGGACCCTGAACTAGTAAGAACCAGCATCTGGATGGCTTCTGTTCTTCCATGGCCTGCACTTTAGTAACTGATTTCTCAGTAGCCAGATCTCAAAGCTGTAAGGATGACTGCCCGGGAAGCAAAACCATGCACAGAGCAGAGAGACCTTTTGAAACTGTTGGGATTGAAAAAAAAATTAAAATCAACCCAACCAGAAGTAAATTGGTGTTGTCAGCTGTAGATTTTTGCATGAAGTCTGGTGAAAAGGAGTTGGGAAGAGATGAATGCACAAAGTAGGAAAAAATCCAGACAACAATATTAATAAACAAAAGATCTGGTTGCTACATATGGTGTGTCACTCTTCACCTGAAGTCAGACAATGGAAATTTAAAATGTAGTTCTCTAAATATACAATTAAGACTTCTTAACCCCCAAACTGCATGCTTTTGCTTAATTTTGGACTCAAAGTTTTGCTGTTTCCTTTTTTTTTCAATGTTATTGTAGCCTTGTTCACGTAAATAAAACTGTTTACAGCTGCAGGCTTTTTCCAGGGGGAGGGTGGAATTCTCATCTGCTTGTTGGGGGGAAAAGAACTGCCAGGGTCTGGGCCTGGCTGTGTGTAAAATGTCTTTCCAGAGAGGGTGGTTGGGCATTGGAATGGGCTGCCCAGGCAGGTGGAGTCCCCATCCCTGGAGGTGTTTAAAAACCCCATGGATGTGGTGCTGGGGGACATGGTTTAGGGACCCTGGCAGTGCAGGGTGAACAGTTGGACTTGATGATCTTAAAGGTCTCTTCCAACCAAATGATTCTGTGAAACACCACAACCTTAGAAAGAAGTTCTGAGCACCTCCTAGTTCACAGATTATGACATCAACGGCCACATACAAAACTATTTTTCTTGCTTCCCCCCATTCTGCATTTTAATCGATCCGTCCAACTCTGTAGCTCATTTTATTACTGTTGTACTAACTTCCTCCAAGTTGTGAATAACCAACTGAAATATTAGCATGCCACAATCTAGAGATCTTTGAAAATAGCCTCTGTGCTTGTTTTTTAACAGAATGCTTATTAACGTAGAGTAACTTTTGTTGGTTTTGTGTTGGTTTTTTTTTCCTGGTCGTTACTTTAAAGAGCGTCTATTAATCTGACTAGCAGCTTTGCTTTGCCTCTTGCCATGCTCACTAGCCATCATGCTCACCCTTCTCTTCCAGATCCACTTCCTCATGATACTGTCTTCTAACTGGGCCTACTTAAAGGATGCAAGCAAAATGCAGGCCTACCAAGATATCAAAGCAAAAGAAGAGCAGGAGCTTCAGGATATCCAGTCTCGGTCAAAAGAGCAACTCAATTCTTACACATAAATGTCTGCCACAGTTAATTCAGCAGAAGAATTCTGTAGCTCTTGACAAATCAACAACTAGCTGCTCTGCAGTACAGATGTGTGTCTACCAAACAAAATTAGAAGTGCAAAAAAAAAAAAAAAAAAGCTTCACATTCCAGCTCCTGGAACACATTGGTAGGGAATGGGTAATCTTCCATCCTTTCAGACAGAGAAGGGAGGGTTTCTTCCAGGCATTTTAAAAGGCAACACTTCACAAGAAATGACCAAATTATTCCTCTTTTGAGCCTTTTTTGGGTGTGTTGTGCAGCAGCGCGGCCTGCGCG
This sequence comes from Corythornis vintsioides, assembly GCA_025447755.1. Classification (NCBI taxonomy): domain Eukaryota; kingdom Metazoa; phylum Chordata; class Aves; order Coraciiformes; family Alcedinidae; genus Corythornis; species Corythornis vintsioides. The sequence goes on from JAOEGS010007076.1 coordinate 2,821, forward strand.
GAAGGGCGGGCGCTCCAAGCCAGCAGGCCCCGCTCTCCTGTGCAGGCCTCAGGCAGAGGCCCCAAGGCTTTCAGGGGAGGCAGCAGAGGCCTGAACCCCCTCAGGGTCTCTGAACCCCCCCACAGGCCCCTCTGCTGTTGTGCTCACCTGAGGGTGGAGCAGATGTCCCCACTTTTAATCTTTTTATGATCAACTATTGAATGGAATGTAGATTCCCCGATCTGGATAATGATCCCCTTCTTGGAAAATAAATGTCAGCTTTGCCTTAATATTTATTTTCTATAAATGTCTTAGCATTTATAGAGTGGCAGGAGACCATTATCCTACATTCAAAGTGAAAAGTGTTACCTTATTAAAATGACACTAATCTGACTATTCCAACTGAGCAGATGAGAAAGTTTGCAGAGTTTTACACAAAACCAAGAAAAACTACAGCCATAAACCAGAATACAGGATGTCCACCTTTCTCTATCTTGGTGCTTAGCAAATTTATAGTCAGTGCTTATGTGTTTTCCTTTTTACAAATTAATTAGAACATTAAGAAAATGTGGTGTTCAGAAAAAAACAACAAAACAGACAAACTGGTGCCATTGAAAAAGTCATTTCCCATAGAAGTCTGCCTTCTAATTGATGGTTTTTTTCAGAAGCATTCAGTGATATCTTGAGTATTAGTGATGGTATATTTGGTGTTTGTTCTATATGATATATATATATAAATGTTGGGGGGGAAAAGTAAACTACATCAGTCATTTGCAGAAATTAAATATTCAAGTCATACCCATGTTAAGCTGACGTGTGGTTTGATAGTTTTGACTGTTTGCTGAATATCAATGAAGGAAGCACAAATTTCTTCAAGTCAGTATTAAAAGACATTTTGGGGGGGTGATTTTTGTTTTGTTTTGGGTTTTTTTTGTTAAATATTGAAGTCTAATTTGACAGTGTCAAAATAAAGGGGCAAAGTTGATCTATGTAGAGCAAATCTGACACAATAGCATAGTGTATGTTCTTACCTGTTGCATGAAGGAGACATTTCTACAGCAATGCAGGTGATGTTCTAGCCCAGTGTTTGCATAAGGGTATAATGGAGGCAGTGTCTTAAAGCCTAATTCTTTTCTAATTCAGTGTAGCTATTACTGGGAGTTTTTGAAGTTTTGTTTAAGTAGTCTAATATTTTTATGTAAAGAGCATTAAATTTTGCTATGTATAAATTTTTGTAACCTAACAGTGAATCAATATTTTCTATCAGTGCCAAGGGCTTCCTGTAGTTACATCCAAGTGTTAAAATAAATATTTGTAGATAATAGACAACACTTGTGTATGCTTATTTGAAACCAGACCTACAGCTACTCTATCCTAGTGCAACTCTGTGCTGCTTTATGTCTCTAGCTGAAGCTAAAACAAGTTTATGTTCAGTAGGATCTGCCCAATTGCTCCTGCAGGGGGGAAGGGAGGCCCTGCAAGGGGGGTAAGTCAAGTCAGCAAGTGTTTCTAGCATGAAGTAGCAGTAGATGTTCCAGGCCAGCATAATGCAACCAGCACTTCCCAACAGGAGTCTCCCAAGAAGTTTGGCAGTGCCCATGTTGCTGCAAGCAACATGTGAAATCAGACTAGCCCACAACTCACCTTTTAGCTTAACTTCTGAAAGCAGAGATTATTTCTGTCATGTTTCTATCCATCTGTTTCAACAGCCAGGGAATTTCCAGACAGAGCTTCAGGTTTTGCCCCTAAATTCTGTCAAACTTGGCTTCATGTTTCGAGCAGTTAGGTCAAGATGAGCAGCCTCCAATGCAGTGCAAGTTGTAAGATATGCTGCCACCCAAAATTACTTCCTTGATTAAAAACAAAATACTGTATTTTATACTGTAAATAAAGTTTGATGATCTTGCCTATAATCTACCTACAACATACAAAAGCTTAAATAAAGATGAGTTAAATAGCATTTTTAGTTGAATCTCTCCATTCTGGGCTGGTTAATGCCAACAAGGTGACACACAAGAGCAGGCTGCTGTTAAGTGTTTTGCTTCCCCTGCTGCAGCAGGAACAGGGGCCTAGCAGCTGGAGTCTGGCACCCTGGGCTCTCTGGAACTGGGCAAGCCCAGGGTCTCCCTGGGACACCTTTAAAACCAGGTGATGACAACAGAATGTTTTTGTTACCTGCACCCACTGTTATTTAGACCTGCAGTTTGTAACAGCTCAGGGTGGGGGGAAGGGGTTGGGGAGGGGAACCACTTGAAAAGCTCTCCAAAGTTTGTAGGAATTGAGTGCCAAAGCCTGACCCTAGTGATTAATTCCTTTGCACTGTGTTGTCCTTTCTCTCACCCCACTCGAGGGCCTCCTGGATTTATACCACATAAGGTGAAGTCAATGACTGAAGTGATGAGCCAGCTCAAAACCAGCTTCATTAATTTATAATGCTAGAGCCTGCAAAGCTTGGTGCCTCACATGTATTACAACTTTTACAGGCACAAAGTGCTTTCAAAATGTGTTTATTGTAACAAAGAAGAATAAAATAGAAAATTGTTTACCAGAAGCTTTCATCCACATCTCCCTGAGAAATGTCTGCAGTGCTGTGTAAAGGAGAGGAAGGGGGGGAGAGAAGGAGCTGTTAGTCCAAAGGGGTATCTTAAAAACACTTGGTTTAAAAGGAATTTAAGAGACCTTGAAGAGCAGAGGAAAGGCCCTGGCTGTGGTCACTGGGTGCAGGCAGCCAATACTACTGAAGAGCAGGGTAACTTGTCTAAAGATTGGTGGGATCCTTGATTTTTCCAACACATTTGCTTTGGATTACTAGCTTATTTTGCTTTTTAAGGAGGCAGATTTCACTTAACCATAATTGATACAGTGTATTAATAAAAGTCATTAAGAATAATAAATGAGCCTTACCTGTCATCCTGTTCCCTAGGTGAAAGTCCCTCTGTAAATGATACTTCTCCTGTTTCTTCTTTCTTTGAGTCCTGGAAACCAAGAGGAAAAGACACTAATAAAAGACTCTAATAAAAGTAACATTCAGCCATGTGTCTACCTGGTCTCTGGGGTCAAATTTTCCATGTTGCCAGAATAAATTTTATTAGTTGCATTAGTGCAACCCAAACTGATCAATGGAGATTCAAATTGTATTTATGCACAGTGTAAATTAAAAAATGGGGGCATTTTTAAACTGTCACAGTACCTAAAAATCCCTTCCCACAGGATACCAGAACACAAGCCCTTATAAAACAAAGTGGCCAGTTTTTTGCTTGTGAATCAACACTTTTTTTTTCACTGTAAATCCAGACACTCATCTCTGCAGGTTGGTAAAGCTTCTGAATGAAGGGAAAAAAAACCCACAACAGAAAATACAAAAAAACCGAGTGAATATTGTTTTCATTCTCAGAATACTTAATAAGGCCCAAATTCAGTCAATAATATTTCTGGGACCCAGTCTGGAGAATAATCACCTTGCTTGCCATTTGCTGCTCTCTGCTCTGCTGAATTATTCTCATGTATTTTTCCAGTGGATTTGGAGCAGGATCCTTTTTATTTTCTCCCACACCAGAATGACTGTTGACAGATTTGACCCCTTCCTTATCTTCTTTTTCTTCATCGATTTTCACCGAGTCTTGGATCCACTTTAAGACACAAAAATCAACATTAAATACCAACCAGCTCAAGAAAAAAAAACAACAAAAAAACCTTTAAACCTTCCTACCTGCATTACATGCAGGATTTCACATTCACCTGGGTAAAACCAGCCAGGCTAAACAGCACCAAACTTGTGCCATTGGAGGGGATCAGTTAAGCTGCTGCCAAATGATTACACTGAATGTAATTAACCAAGATTTCAGGGTGGGAGGAGGAAGAGGAAGTGGGAGGGAGGAAAACACAAGTTTTATGCAGGTCCTAGAAGTGCAGAATGCTCCTTCAACACATGCTGCACCAGCTCAAAGGGATAAGCAAACTCCTTAAAGTCTCCTTAGAACTTCCAAGGAGGTGCCCTGGGTACCCTGACCTGGCTAATGGCTGGACATTAACACATCCTGCTGTGGTCCAGACTACAAAGACATCACTTGGACAGCTTGTTAAAACAGCTTAGTGATGGCTGCCTGCTAAGTTCTGGTCATAAAACTGCAGCTTCCAGTGAGATGAAGCACAGAAGAAAAAAACACCTGCTGCTAGGGAAAAAGTTACTTGGCACCAGGAGAAATTCCAGCAAGACTGGCTAATCACACAAGCACATAAAAGAACTTCTAGTCTAGGTGCCCCTGCTCTGGCAGGGGGGGTTGGACTAGATGAGCTTCTAGCTCCCTCCCAACCCCTCACATTCTAAGATTCTATAAACTTGGCTTCTACTACTTCCACTTAAAGAACATCTATTTTTAAACATCAATCCTAAAATGCATGGCACTACACAGCTGCATTATTGTCAGAAATTAAAGTATGAAATTACCTCCTCTTTGTTAGGCTTTTCCCCTTCTTTTTGCTCTCTTTTCAAAGATTCCTGTTGCTCTCTCTCTCTTCCTTCTCTCCTTTCTTCTAAGTTTTCCTCATCTTCTCTGTTCAGTTCTTCAATCTGATCCAGCAGTGCTGTGAAAAATAATTACAACATCTGTGGTTTATGTAGTTATCTACTACAAATAACAGACAAATAAGTAACAGGTTCCAGTAGAACATTAATAGTAAAGGAAAAACAATGGGATAGATATTGTTTATACAGATACCAAAGTTATTCTTAGGTATCTAGACATGTTTCCTGGGTGACTTGGTCTAGGTGCCCCTGCTCTGGCAGGGGGGTTGCACTAGATGAGCTTCTAGCTCCCTTCCAACCCCTCACACTCTGTGATTCTCCCCACCTCTAAATATTTTTACATAACTCACTAAAACAGCAGCTAAAAGAGAGGCCAGAGAGTTGACAAATCTCCCTATGACTTCCCATTCCTGTCATGGATTTTCTCATTAAATCTCCATTATCCTCAAGTTCACTTTGCTATATTCTTTCCCTCTCTGCACTGTAGGTAGATACAACTCTTTGTATTTATAAAACAAAGCACTTTAAAAAACAAAACAAAGCAAAAAAACCCCATCAACCAACAAAAAACCTTTGTAAATTACTGCTGGTGTGACCAGTATCTTCAGAAAGCTGTGTAAGTAGAGCAGCACTCAGTAATTAGATGGGCAAATTAAATACTTGGAACTGTTACAAGCTAGAAAGCTTCTATCAAATCCAGAAATAATATTCAATAATGATGCTAAAGAGAAAAAAAATTAAAAAAAAAACAAAATAATCTCTCCAGAAGCTGGATGGAGGGTGGGATGGGTGGCCAAATTGTTGAAATGAAAAGCAAATTTAACCAAAACCAGGGTGGAAAAGTCATCCACATACAGTAAAGCACAAGAAAACCTTCCTTCCTCTATTAAATAATTAGCACTTCAGCAAACATTTTCTGCCATGCCAGCTCCATACCTCCAGAATGTTAAATACTTGGCTTTTTTTTTGTGTGTGTGTGTGTGTTATACATCTGACATTTTAAAAGGACATTGACTTTTGTTTCTGAGCTGAGAACTCACTCAAGTCCTGCAGTGAAGGGGCTGCTGCTGGCACAGGGGCTGTGACATGCTCTCCATTGATGATGTCCCCTGATGGCTGCAAGGCATCACTTTCACACTGCTCTGGAATGTCCCCCTGATCTGGAGAAGAAGTTTGAACAATGGCTTCATTATCTTGTAATTACAATAGTGGGGCACAGCAATGGACACAAAGTGTGGGAATGGCTGAAATAGAACACATAAATATCAGCCCTAATTGAGCATTTTCCCTCCAGCTTGACCATTTCCCTGAGGATTTCCACAGGCTGTGTTTGCTTCTTTAATTACAGAATTGTTAGTTTGGAAATTAGCTGTTGGGACACATCTGTTTACAAAGCCAAAACAGATCCATGAATAAATACACAGCAGAAAACCAGAATGTTTCCCTTTCTTCACATAATCAGGATACAGGTCATAGCAAAACTCTGTGTCCAAGCTCAGCTCATGTGTTCTGTGCACACACAACCTCCAATTATCTGGTCACTTCTTAGCTCTTTATTAGGATCCTTGCCTTCTTCAGGCAAAAGATTTCTACTTAATCCCGCATACCCTTCTCCTCTAAAGATGTGGATGTGAAGAAAATGAATCCCTCATCATCTCAGACAGTTTGGTTTTCCTTATTTCCAACATCTGTCAGAATTTCTTCTCTCCAGCTACAGTTCTAAACTATTAAGACAATTGTCTTACAACTACTAAGCCCTGAAGTGTTAAACAAACTGTCAGAAATGCACTAAAACTTACATTCAAGAGAAGAAATGTGCTCTTCAAGGTCCTCAAACATTAGTTTCTCTGGTTTGTGGATATCACTGAAATCTTGTTTATCTATTTCTTGATTATGAAGTCTGAAAGAATAAGGAAGAGCATATTTTTTTAACTATAAATGCAAAACTGTTAAGCAGTTAGCCATGTGAAATTCAAATCCAAGGATTACTCACATGCTTAGCAAAGAGGAAAAACCATGCAACCAAAATCCTGTCAGTTTGACTCTAAAGTGAAGTATTTCAATCCAGTTCTCTAACTTTTCCTAAAAATCAGCTTCTGCCAGCAGACTCTAGGCCTATATAAGATATAACCATGCAGAAAAACAAAACACACTCCTAAAAAGCATAAAAAACTGTAAGGAATAAAAAAAACAGAACCCCAATGAGTGGTGACACTGAGTACTCAGTCAACTGCCATTAAAATCCAGGCCTTTTTATCAGCTGTGTAATTCCCACTTCCATGTCATCTCAACAGATGTGGTTGAAATGTGTCAGGATTAGTCTGGCAAAACATATAAGCCAGGGGGTGAAAAATCTGAGTTCTAGAAAAAAAATGGGGTTAGTGCCCTCATTGCAAATCCCCATTGATCTCACTGGCAAGAGAATGTGCAGGAACAATTCCTCCCACGGGAGCCAGCATCTCCACTCTGGGCAGAGCAAAGGGAGCCCAGGTCACTGATGAAATTCAGCAGCAGCCCTTTGCAAAGGAGCTTATTTCACACCAGCTGCTGCTCTTCACCAGGGTATGAAGATGTTTGTGCTGACAATTCCTCAGGAGTTCAGGTCTTCCCTGGAGAACAAGCAAAACACACCCTCCCCACGAGGCTCCTTCAGTGCAAAAATGGGGATAAATCTGGGGACAAACTGATTCTCTGCACTGTCAGATAGACAGCTCAGTAGCATCAGTGGGAAAAAATACCCTGTGAATTCAATATGAGAGAGCAAATGGAATGCTGAGCTTTTAGAAATCTACTTTGTGTTTTTATACCTTATCCATAACCCAGTGCTGGTGTGCCAATCAACACCAAAGTGCATGAGTTCTGCTTAAAATGCCCATTAAAACTGAAACAAAACACAACCACCACCATCTAAATTATTCTGATCATGTCTGAAATGACTCTTTTTTTTTTTTTTTAAGCCTAAAACAATTCTCACAATCAGTTCCTTCAACCCTAAACAAAAAAAACAGGAATGGTTTAGATAATAATTTGCTTTATAACTCTAGTCTTCCTGTCTGTGTTTATTGGCCTGCTTCATACCACTCATATCTTGAAACATAAATAAACAAGGAGCTCCTGCAGTCACAGAAGCAATTGTTCTTCCCCACTGACAGAGCTCTAACTTACTGGTGTCACAGCATTGTGTTTTCTTTTCAGAGAAGTTTCCATTGCCACTTCAAATCTACAGGCCATAATTCCACAACACACATCCATGATGTGGAATTTGCCTAATAATGAGAGTAAGCCTCTGGAAAA
>JAOEGS010007077.1:0-14004 GCA_025447755.1 Corythornis vintsioides
TGGTTAGATGAAGGTAGTGCAGTGGATGTGATATACCTTGACTTCAGCAAGGCTTTTGATACTGTATCCCATGGGATTCTCACAGCCAAGCTTGAGAAGTGTGGGTTTAGCTACGGTATAATGTAAATGTAAAAAGTCTCCTTTCATAGGTTTGAGTTGGAAGGGACCTTTAAAATTATCTAGTCAAAACCATTGCCATGGGCAGGGACATCCTTCACTAAATCAGGTTGCTGATTAGGTCCAACCTGACTTCTAGCACTTTGATTGAAGGAATATCCACAACTTCTCTGGTCAGCCTGTTTCAATGTCTCACCACCCTTAAAATAATAAAAAAAAATGATTCCTTTTGTCCAATCTGGATCTCCCCTCTTTTAGTTTAAAACCATTTCCTCTTGCCCTGTGACTACAGACCTTGGTGAAAAGACTTTCTCTTGTAGGCCACCTTTATATACTGAAAGGGCCAATTATGGTCCCCCTGAAGCTTTCTCGTTTCCAGGCTGAACAATCCCAAGTGTTTCAGCCTTTCCTTATAGAAGAGATATTCCAGCCCTGATCATTATTGTGACCCTCCTCTGGATATGCTTCAGCAAGTTCAGGTCTTCATTTTGCTGAGGACTCCAGAGCTGGACACTGTACACCAGCTGAGGTCTCACCAGAGCAGAAGGGCAGAATGACCTCCCTTGACCTGCTGGCTATGCTTGTTTTCATGGAGCCCAGGCTACAGTTGGTGTTCTAGGCTGTAAGTGCACATTGATGGCTCATGTCCAGCTTTTCATCCACTAGTAATGCCAAGTACTTCTCCACTAGGCTGCTCTCAATCCTTTCATCCCCTGATACTGGGAGTTGCCCCAACCCAGATGCAGGACTTGGCCTTTGTGGAACTTTATGAGGTTTGCATGCATCCATGTCTCAAACCTGTCAGGGTCCCTCTGGGTGACAACACTTCCTTAAAGTGAATCAGCTGCGCCACTCAGCTTGGTATTTGGTTCAGTTCTGTGTTTAGATGGCACTTGCAAAACCTGGGATCAAATATGATCAAGACAACCAACCACAACAATACTAGAATGCTTGCTTGCTGAATAGTGCCAAGATCTTCAGGAATACATTTTCAATTATCTCTTGAGGCATTAAGCCCAAGGGATTGATTAAGTTGTACACGGATAGCATTATTTCTTGAATTCTTGGACTTTGCAGTGCTTAACTGTTAACCTCAGTGTTCTTTTATTCTTTTATTCTTTTTTTTTTTTTTTTTTGACATAATAATGTATAATTTTGTATTTTTGCAGTGGATGTTGTAGTACTCAGTATTTCCATGAAAACAATAGCAAAGTTCACTATATAGTTAGAAAAAGAAAAAAGCCAAGTTGCAGACTTCGTAAATGTTTTATAGCATGTCACTCCTCTGGTTGTCTTGTTTTTTTTGTTTGGGTTTTTTTTTTTTGTAGTAGTTGTGTTTTGGGAGGTTTTTTTGTTGTTGTTTGTTTGGGTTTTTTTCCTCCTTTGTGTAACATTGTAAATATTTAAATACAGCTCCCAAAAATAAAATCTCTATAAAATGTTGAGCTCCTGTTAAAGGCTCTCGGGATTTGCTGTGCTAAGTTAGAACTGGTTGAATGCATTTTAAAAATAGCTTTTGGCTGTAATTGTTTGCTTCAACAACTTTGATTACTGGTCAGAAATAAAAGGCCAGGCATAGGCCTACCTGCTTGGTTACTACTGAGAAGCTCCAAGATCCAGATTCTGCCTCTGGGTTCCAGCTACTCCTGAGCAGCTGGGATGAGGGATGTCCCCATATGAGCACATATTTAGCAACAATGGACTGGCTTGGTTTAGACATAGTGGAAACTTGCATTCACTACAGAATATTCCTGTTAATTTGTAGTGATTTTGAAGTAGAGAAGAGTGGATTTCTATTTCTGTTGCTTAAGCTTTCTAAGCAGAGCTTTTCTTCAGGAGTGGAAAATAATGCTGCTTTCTCTTACTCGATTCTTGGAATTAATCCTGTCTGAAATTAATTTGGAAATCATATTGTTGTTTTGTTTGGTCCATCTCCTGTGCACTTTAAGCACTGTTCATATGTGTGCTATTAAATAGCCCAACGATCAAAGAAATGCACTTAGAGTTCACACTTAGAATAAGCCTTGCTGTCTTCTAGTTGTTGCTGATCCCAGCTGGGTACTGATTTCACATGTAAGTGGGGGGTGTGTCTGATAGGTATATTTACAAAAAAACAAGAGAACACTCAGCACTTTTTTTAATTAATCTGTAGGTGTACTCATATTAATGTTAAGATCTTGAACTGCTTCTCCTACCACATTACTTGTTTAAATTAATCAAATTGTGTATTATATGATAAATTGTGTTACCTGGCTTATTAGTTAGTTGTGGATTAAAGCAAACAGTAGTTAGACAAATAATCAGATACTTTTGTGATCTTGCTTTTCATGTATAAAATTAAAGAGTAGCGAGTACAGTGATTCTTGGGGTCTTATTTCATAATTGCTATTCATTTTCAATTGAAAAATACAGCAAGTATACATTTTTTCTCATTTAAAACCTGGTAGACTGACGTTTGTTTCCCCTTGGTGTTTTTTAAGATTTTTTTTTCTTTGATAAAAAATATACTCATAATAATGTAGCTCTCTGCTATAGATAGAAGTATATGGATATCATTCACTTGTTTTGTTACCTCTAGTAACAAGAAGAATGACTGTTTTAAAGTCCATAAGAAATGCTAGACTATTTTTTGCCTGTACTGAATTTTTAGTATTAGTCATTCTGTAACGTGAATAGTGTATGAATGCTCTTTATCTGAGGATTGTCCATATAGGTTAGCTCAGGTTCACCCCCTTGGCGTGATGTGGTTTGTCAGTTTGATCTTTGCTGGGGGGTCCCTAGCAGACCAGTAGGGGTCACTCTACGCACTGATTTTAGGAAATATGTACATCATTTTAATTACTTTTTTTAATTACATATGCTAGCACACTTGGAAAATAATGCAAAGCTAGAGAATAATTGTACTCATTATTTATTATTCTGTTGTCTCTGAGTTGGGAGCATCTATATAATTGCCATTTTATAAGCAAAGTATGGGTATGTCAGAGACTGGATGTCTGATGATGTTTCATGAGAGTCTGACTTTGAGAGAGTCTTCACAGCTTGATGAAAAAAGGTGTGCTGAAAAGAAAGCAGTTGTAGTTGGACCTGTGTATTTCCATTTAAACAATAAAAGAGGCTGGAAGGTCTGGTGAGGTAGGTAGGTGGGCCATGTAAATGCTTTAGTAACATTTTCTCACATTTCACTCAAAATATTCTACTCTTCTAATTTGAGAAGTTAATTGTGCAACTAGTTGATAATCAGTGTGGCACTTTGTTTCTAGTTTTCCTGAAATGTTGTAAAGCATCTTTTCCTCCTGCCCTCTCCTAAAATCTGGGTCTTAGGTTTTTGAAATGTTTTCTGCATAACGTTGAAGAAAGGTGAACAGATATAAGCATCCTAATTCTTTCATAAATGGGGCATTTATCCAGTTTAAATTTAAATATGAAGACTGAGATTTTTTATTTTTAATGCTTTCTTTACTCAGATTCTTTAACAAGGGATGCATTGCACATGATTAAGTGGAACTAGCTATTCTGTTTAACTTCATCACCTTCCCATGATCTCCTCTTCCATGCTTAGTGCAGTAGTTTCTGTACATGTGTTACTCTGTGCCACAGTGTGCTCACATCTGGATCTTGAGCCTTATTTCAAAATATTTTGAAGCCACTGAGAATCTTCAGTGTAAGTGGTCTGTGGAGAAAGCCTTGTTTTGAGGAAAAAACACCATGGTTTGGTGTCCCAACAGACATCCAGAGGGTTTAGTTTCTGATTCAGGCAAGTCACAGTGGTCTGGTTCCTCACTCAGAAAAGGATGGAGAGCCACATGGAGTCAGTGAATCTGAAATCTAAAGTAAGAACATATTTGTAATCTTGTAGTCTTCCCTTCAGAGGCTGCCTATAAGGATAAAGGGATTAATTTCTGTAATAATGGTACAAGATGGAAGGAGAAAGAGGTAATAGCAAGATAGCAGCATCGCTTGCTTTTCAGTGCCTGCTGAGATCTGCTTAATTTTATTGATGAGCAGTATCTAAAAACTTGTGCTGATCACTTTTGTACACATTCCGTTCTGACAAGAGAACCAAAGATCTCCATAAATGCGTCTTTCTCCCCCTTTTCAGTGAATTGGTTGAAATTCCAGTTATATTGATAATCTATGCATTATGATAAAGAAATCTTTGTTTCTTCCTTTTCTTGACTGTCATATGTTTTTACCAAGAGTTCTATAGCATAAGAGAGATGGAATGGTGGAGAAACAGGTGGTGGAAGAAAGTAACAATCTTTTCCTTGTATTCTCATTTTATAAAACTGATACTTTGCTTCATCAAATTGTGTAAAATATGGTATCTTGCAAGCAGAGAAATGTCGTCACATGACTATGATATATGTTTGACTGGAAGAGAATTAGTAACTCTGTAACAAAAGGTATTATCATATTTTCAGCAAATGTTACTTGAGTAGCAAAATTAGTTCAGCTTCAGTGTTAGTGTAGCATCAGATTATTTTATTTCCATTCTTCTGATGTTTGTTCTTTGCATCTCCAGTGGAGTTATTGTAGCTTAAGTGAATCACAGCTTTCTTTTATTATCTCTGCTTCCAGGTATACTGGTTGTTCTGGTCATCTAAGCCTGACATATTTTAATACTTTTATATGTAGTCTTTTTATTCAAAACTATATTTGAAAAAAACCCTCTCCTTTTAACTTCAAATGCATTATTATCAAACATTTTTATAAAATACTATGACTTCATTAATATTTAAAACTATGTAAAGGGTGAGTGTCAGGAGGATGGAGCCAGCTTCTTTTCAGTGACATCCAACCATAGGAGAAGGGACAATGGGTGCAAGCATAGGACGTTCCACATAAATAAGAGAAAAAACTTCTTCACAGTGAGGGTTACAGACACTGAAACAGGATGCCCAGAGAGCTTGTGGAATCTCCTTCTCTGGGCACATTCCTATGTGACCTACTCTAGATGATCATGCTCTAGCAGGGGGATTGGATTAGATGATATTTGTGAGGCGTCGTCCAACCCCTGACATTCTGTCATTCTGTGATCTAATGTTATGCATATCAAAACTTGAAAATATTAAACATACCTTTTCACCTCTTCAGTTGATCAGTATATAACAAAATCCTGTGGTGTCTCAGGTTAATGATGTATTGCTTACATGGTAGCAACTGACATTATTAGTTTGTTTGGTAATACTAACAGTTACCATAGCATGTACAGCTTAACATGAACTATGTGTGATTTATTCTGATAGCTAATGGTAATTGGGAGATTATAGTATGTTTTTTTAGAAAAGGAATGTTTGGTTAGGGCAAATGATTGTCGTATTAGTGATCAATTCTATTACTTCTTGCATAGTTTCATAAAAATGCTATCCATTCTAAGGTAAACTGAAAAAAGGTTTTCCAGGATTGTTCAGGCACTTGATATGAATTAGAAATATGAAAAAAGTCATCATACTGAACTACACTCTCAAACAGCAGCTTAGAGTATGAGATACTAGTAATGAAAAAAAACCTACAAAACCTTCTGCTTCTTCATCTATGAGGGAAACACACACTTGTCTCCAAAATATATCCAAGGAATGTTTTTTGAAGTATGTGGACAAAATCACCAGATTTGTACATTCTGACTACATAAAGGGAATGTGTCCCAGGATCTGAGAAGATAAAAAATATTTTATCAATTTTAACTGAAACAGTGTTTCTTTGGTTTTAAATGAACATGTAAATATTTTTTCCTTTCTGTGCTACTTTTCTGCATCTAGGTTATAAATCTGTTTCTTAAATCACAGATGTAGCAATTTACTTTTTTTTTACTTAATCTCATTTTCAAGTACTTAAAAAAAAAATCAAAAAGTAGCTTTAAAAAAAGTAAAAACTAGAACTATAAAATAAAAAGAAAACCAGTTCAGAGGCCCTAACAGTCAGTAATATAACATATATATAAATTTGCTAACAGTTGGGCCACCTAGTCAGGGTGAAAAGACTTGTTACGCTGTACAGCAGTAAATGTTCTGCAAAGTTTAGTGCACAAGCAGTAACAACATTTAGTACTGTACAATATAAGAAGTCGTTTCTCGATAAGTTTGTGTTCTTGTACTGGTTTGTACAAATTGAACTTTTTTTTCCAAGGAGTGGAGTAAGAAGAATGAAGGTGGTGTGCACTGCAGAGTTGCCATAGATCCTCATTGTGGGACCTCCAGTGCAAAGACAAACCCATGTTCAAAGGAGCCCATTGAAGTGGCGTGTTTTCCAATGGAAAGTTCTGATTATGTGATGCAGATTATAGTGTCTCGTGCTTTGGGATTCAAGATCGCTGAGAGAGAACTCTAAATTACTGCTACTTAGTAAACATTGTAAGTGTTTGTGATTACATGCATTTGTTTTCTCTAGTCCTTCAGGATTCTTTTAAAAAATGTTAGGTTCTTGGTTTAAGACAACAGCCTATGGCACTAAAAACTATAGTTATTCACTAACAAAGAAAGATGCTTCTAATGCATAATGAATCCAAATATTAGTTTTTCTTTTGACTTTGACTTTAACTCCATTGAGTTTAATTAGCAGAACAGAAAAGTCGCTTCAGCTTAGTGTGCTTGTCTAGAAAGAAGCAATGATACTGCTACAGGCATGCTTGGAGCAATGGCTTGGGCATTTACCCAGTTCATATATCCCTGTCATAAACAGTCAGTTTCTCTTCTTTTGAAGTCAGATGCAGTGATGTAGGCTTTCTGTGAATAATTCACAGGAAAGAAAAAGTCTTCTGTCCCTTCTAAAACAGAAAGAAATGCCCATGATATATGTTTTCCTGTAATGAAATAAGAGAATATTAAAATAATGAGCTAAATATCAGGAGGTCATTTAGATTATTGCATGCTGCACTCAAGAACTGCTTTAGGAAAATAAAAGCTGAATCCAAAAGGAATTAAGTAGTAATGTTATCAATGTGAAAGTCATTTTATGTTATCTAAAGACTGAAAGAGCGAAGTGTATTTATTGTTATTATCTTTCAAATTCTGCACATCCTCTTTGCATCCATATGTCAGCAGCAGCCTGTCATACAGTCTCTGTTTCCAGTCCTCTTAGCTCCTGTTCTATTACAGTTGAAATGTATGGCTTCTTGCTAATCCTGAGAGAACTCCAAGGTATGTCCTGCAAAATTTGGTAATGATTAATGCTGAACGGTGTACCCTTGATTTTTCAGGGTACCTCAAAATACATTAACTTCATTGAATGAAAAGACATGTGTCTTGTTATTTGAATAGATATTTCATGCTTCAAATAAAGCAAAGAGTTCTACATCCATGGTTAATGTAAAAGTAGGTTGACTTGGTTTTTTTGGTTGCTTTTTTTTTCATAAATGGTTATGAATTGCTGCCATCATCAGTATCAGTGTCAAGGCTTTGAGCCCAGATATTTATGCATATCAGACAACTAAGATGAAGTGAATTTCCTGTTTTCTGTGTAAGCACAGAATACAAAAACCAGACTTGGAAAGGAAAAAAATGTAATTTGTCTGCAACTTCGTGTCCAAAGATTTTCTTCATGATAATTTTCAGTTCTTATGAGTAAAAACTTATACACTGTAGGATTTTATGGCAGAAGGCAGAACACTTCTTTGTTTTCTTTGTTCGAAAAAAAAGTCAATGCTAAAATAAGTTTCTTAAACATACATAAAATAGCAGCATATCTATACTGTCCATTGTCTGGAGTACTTCCTCTTCCTACTAACTTCAAGAAGATTGCAGAGTTTGCTTTTCAGACATTTGGCATCACATACATTGAATATGTGACTTTTTCTTTATTTTCCATTTTCTCCTTAGATCTGTACATATTAAATATTCATGCTTCCATGTATGTATAAACAAATGCTGACAGCTAACTATAGTATCTGAGATGACACAGTTTCAATTAGATGAATGACTAGCTTGCAGTGGGAAAATTTTGAAGATTTATTTGGAAGACGTTTGGTAAGATTAAGCCCTCTGTTTCATTCTTCTGAATCCTTGTAAATATTAGCTTCTAGGCTGAATTTTTCCATAAAAAAGTTAGTAATATACACTAAATTTAGTCTTAAATTCCATTGAGATTAATTCATCTGCTCCTGAGAAAAGAAACCAAAGGGAAATAAAGTGTTTGCCAATAAAATAGATTGACTCTTCTAACTTGTTTGCTGCTTTTTGTTTTGTTTTGGGGTTTTTTTGGTTTTTTTTGTTTTTTATTTTCTTTGGAGTAGAAATCGGGCAATTTTATTAGAGTGGGAAAAATAATTGCTCCCTACCTGAAACTTGATCCAAAGTTAGTCAGATGAACTCTTAAAATCTCAGTTTACCCCAAAGGGGTATTTTTCAGTCTAAAAGCAAAATTCTTTCCGATTTTTTGCAGCAATTGCATTCCAAGAACACCAAGAGAAGAACAAGATACAGTTATTATTTTTGACTGAAAGAAGTTTCAGTGATAAAACTAAAATACTAAGACTTCTTACATCTTTCTTTGTTTGTGGTAAATCGTATATAGGGTAGTCCATGTTATTTCTAGTATGAAGTAGCAGGAGATGTGCTCTGCTTGTTTAAGAGATTATTCACTTGAATTTTTCTGTTATTTTTAAAGCTTGAATTTTTCTGTTGTGTAGAGAAATATTCACCCTCTGATCTTACACTGTTTCTCTTAAGGAATGGGAAAGGCCTTCTCTGAGAACTGAGTCTTTTGACTCTTTCTCCTTGAAATGGAAAAGATTTTCTGAGTATCTGAGGTGACCAATAGTTTGTTTTGAATCTGAAAACTTATTTCAATTACAAGTAGTTAACCTCAGCAAGGCTTAACTTAGAAAGGCTGAGAAACTAAGAGTCATTAAGAGTCACTTATCTAAAAGTTACTTTTAGACCTTTTTTTTTTTTTTTTTCCTAACTTTTCCCTCTCTGGACTTTTTTCCTTGGAGCAAAGACCTACTGCTTCTGTTTATTGTAACTTAGATAACAGAAATCAAGCTCTTCTGAGATCTGTTGTATGATCAGCATACCCCTAGAAGTTTGATTTCAAGTTATTCAGGTACTTGTAACATCATAGCTTTTTTTGAATCACTGCAGTTTACTTTGTGCTAAAACTGCTTTAAGTTTCACAGTTAGACTTCTAATGCAAACATAGATTATGTAAGGAATGGTTATATACTGTAATTACATCCTTACAGGTTACTTTGTGAGAAATGAATGGACATGAACGTAACAGAAGCAATAAAATAAATAGTTAACAAAAAAAAAATAGCTGCAGGACAGTTTGTATGGAGTGCTTCTGCTCAAGAACTCTTCAGCATTTAAATCAATACAGTTTGAATGACTCTCCTGCAAGTTGATAGAATAACCTCTGAAATACTAATGATCAGTTATCACTTCCGTTGGGAAACTGTATCAGTCCCAAGCATAAAAATGGTCATTTAAAATGTCTTTACTAAGCAGCACAGAATTCTGCAGAACTAAGTCTTGAGTAGATCTGGCTTCCTAAATGATAATTCCATCTTTTTTTAAAAGGTCAGCTCAATTAGATTTTGGCAAGATTGAGTCTTCAGTGTCTCTTAGTATATTCATCAGGACACATTGGCTGGTAGTTTGCAAGTGTTCATGAGCAAAGCAGGTTAGTAATACATTGGTACCAGTACAAATAGATTGTCCTCATCACCCCATAGACAAAACACTCATGAGAACTGTGCAATTCTTTAAGCACTAGTGGCATGATATAATGAAGTTGTATTCCATTAAGCACTTGTATACAAGGGAGCAAAATGTCATCACCTGAGTGTGACTGCATTTCTGTGATACAACCTCATCTGTTCCATCAACTAGTTTTGCACTGATCAATAAGCAGTTTTCTGTGGCCTTTCACTACTGTCAGATGTCATTGAATGATGTAAATATACGTCAGAAACTAGAAACTTGACAGCTCACCTAGACTAAAGAAGTGTGGAAGGGGGTGTACTGCTCAGATAGACGGAAATGACAGCTTATGTCTGCTATGTACAAATGGTTTGATATTGCCACGGACAAGATTTTTCATTTTCCATAAGGATGCAACAAAATGGCTGTGGCTTATGCAAGTCAAATCACTCAAAAAAACTGAAGAGAAAAAAAAGGCTTTCTTTATTGCAGGACACCACTGAAGATAGTGTTTTAAATGGCCCACTTATAAGTTGCCTCTTTTTTTTTATTCTTTCTTTTGATACTAAATCTTGGGTCCTACTTGCTGTTAAAATGAAAGAAGATAAAATAAATATTTAAAATATTCTAGTCTCTACAATGGGTAAAATGTATATTCATGATAGCATACTCTTTCAAAGCATCAGATAATTCATTTAAGTATTTGACCACAGAATCAGAAAGTGGAGGCATTTTGTTTGAGTTTGTTTTTGTTTCAGTTGTGAAGAAGCTTAAAAACACTTTCAAAACTGACAACATGGGAGTAAAGAAGAAAATACTTATAAACCATAGTGGGAAATTGTAGCTGAAATGTGCAGTGGTTTTCACATTCAAATTTTGTTATACTTCATGGTTCCAATGAGGATCAACTGCCACAGGAGTTAGTACAAAGAGGAGAGAGCACTATTTAGTATTTCACTTACAGTTGCTGTATTACGGGTCTTACACTGTGAAACAAATTCTTGCTTCAATTTTACAATGAGGAGTTTACAACACAAGTTCCAGACCACAGTTTTCTGGGAGGAGAGGACATTTCTGTAATAGATGGTTGGGGCTAGATAAACATTCAAACATTCTGGCTTTTTATCTTGAGGATGGCTTAATCCTTCCTATGCAGCGTATTTTTACTGTATTTGTTACCGCATAAGAAGGAAAACACAGACATTGTAATTTTGAAGAAAAAGTAAATACATTAGTAAAAATAAACTGTTTCTAAAATAATCTGTGGTTTTAGAATCTAAAGTAACATCTGCTAATGCATTAACAGAAGGATCTGTGCTCTAGTCTACTTGTAATAGCAATAGCTCTGATACCAGCTTGTCCTCTGTCAAAACTGCTCAGAAGATAAGTGTTCTCTTTGTCGACTGGGTGTATACAGGTGGGTGTCTGGCACGTCTATACAGGTGTGTAATGAAGCTACATATCTCTCATATGCAATTGTTTTTGCTACATTCATAATATTATAATGTTTTAGTGTTCTTGTCCATTACACTGAAGCATGATTTGTGTGGAGAGAAGTTGGAGAGTACTCAAATTCAGTACTTTTGCTTCTGCTGTGGCAAGCTTTGGCCATGTGCCATGTAGCTAGTGCTTATATACTGGAGATGTGGTCACTGCTGGTCACTTGCTATACTGCACATGTATGGGATGTGTCAGCTGAAAGGCCTGATTTCAGAGCAGGAGCCAACGTTCATCTTACAGCTGGAGTCCTCAAGTTTGGGATCTCAGGTTACTGTCACCTCTGCATCTCTAAGGGTTTTCCCACAGGACTTTCAAACAATAGCTGTCCTCAGCTGGAAAATATAGAATAGCTTTCTTAAGAGAGGCATGAATCTTGCTTAAAAATAGCTAAGTAAAATCACTCTAATTTAACTGTATTCCCGGTTTTCTCAGACATCAGGTCTTACCTCTACCTTCATAAAGGAAAATTATATATCATTATTTGGTGCAACTTGTTTTTGAGTTGGATGCAAGGAATGGCTAGGTGCTTTTCTGCTGTTATGCATTTTTAATGAGTACAATGGAAAGTAAGTTAGGTGATGCTAAGTGATTAGCTGCTGTTCTGCTAGTATACTTGAATCAATTTACTGCATATGATGAACTATTGAAATGGAGGATGATAAAAAGCTCTGTGTAGGCTGATGTTTATTTTAATTCAGAAAATTAATTTGAGTTGATTTCTATTATGGCTTATTAACTCAAGTCAGATGTAGTGTTGTTGCCTTGCAAGTGAGAAACAGTGTCACTGTTCTCATACGTAAAATTACCAAAATTATTTTACAGCAACATGTGTGTAGAATAATTGTCACAAATCCAGAGTGGTGTCAAGGTGTAGCATTTAAGTTCTGTTACTGACTTTATTGTGGCCAAGATATTACCTATGTTTTTGTGAGGGAGAAAGGAGATGATTAACTTACGGTGCGGAGGAAATCATTACACAGAAGGAAAATATTCTAACTGCAGTCTTCCTTTTCTGGACTCAAGTATCTCAAGAATGGTTATTGAAATTCTCTAGAAGCTAGCAAGAGGGCTCTGCTGCTACTTAGTGCTTTCCTGTGCTTTACAATGCTTTTTAGGTTTAGAACAATCTACTGCCTATTTTCTACCTTTTATTTGTTTATGTAATCATCTTTATTTTACTTTGAATACTTGATTGATACTACTAGCAAGTGAGGTTAGATATTTCGTAGTCTAGTATAGTCCCTTCAAATACTGTAACCTCCAGAATAATGTGAAAATCTCCAGATGAAGGTAAAAAGCCACTTCCCTAGTGTTCACAATTCCACTCTTGATTTGATATTTAAAAAAATATTTCTAGAATTATTTCTGCAGTCCTAATACATAGCACAGTGATATAAAGATTAAAACTTATTTGTGATAGCAGGGACTTTTGTGGCCAGTCCATATATATTCTGATCATAGCAATTCACAGAATCACAGAATGATTTGGCTGGAAGAGACCTGTAAGATCATCAAGTCCAGCCATTAACCCTACACTGCCAGTGTCCCTAAACCATGTCCCACAGCACCATGTCTACACGATTCTTAAACACCTCCAGGGATGGGGACTCAACCACCTCCCTGGACAGCCCTTTCCAATGCCTAACCACCCTCTCTGTAAAGAAATTCCATACCGTTCTGGTTGTCTCTCTGTGTATTGTGTATATTGGAGTAAACAGAATCCAGATTTGGTTGGGGTTTTTTTTGTGTGTGTATGTTTGTGGATTTTTTTTGTTGTTTGTTAGGTGTTTTGTTTTTGTGGGAGGTTTGGTATTGTTTTTGTTGGTTGGTTGGTTTGGGTTGGTTTTTTTTTTTGAGGGGGGGTGTGTTTATTTATTTATTTACAGATTTTGCAGCATTTCTGTCACTTCAACTTACTGTTCCTTATTAAGACTTCAGAGATACAAACCAGTAGCTCAGTAATTGCTTTCTTGAATCTGCCTTTAATAATTACATTTAGTAAAGCTGTATCGAAAATTAGAAAGGCAGAGACTAATGGAAAACTAGATTTTTCACTGAATTAGAAAGCAAGACAATCCATATATTGACAACATTTCAAGTTGAAACAGATCAGGAAAACTGTTTTAGACTGTCTGTGCAAAGAGGCAAACACAGGCCTGATGTGCAGTGGCATCTGCATTTTATACAAGCAGAGAAACTATAAGAGATTTCATGTAAATAGGTGTCTTGAGAGGGGACAGTACAAATCTGATTTGGAAGGAAGTCAGTTGAGCTGGTTTTTTTTTTTCACTCGTCCTCTTTTTTTTCTGCACATTAACAAAAATTCTACAAAGTACAACTTTTCACTGATTAAAATAGCTTAAAATGGGAGGTGAGGGAAAAAAAAAAAGGAAACGTTTTAAAGGATTATTTTAGACTGGACCATAATGTGCAGAAGAATGTTTGCTGAGGTGGTCATGACAGCACTGAGGCAGCTTGTATGAAGGAAGTAGAAGATAAAAGGAATTCGGTCACTGTTTAGTCATTACAGGGACTTTTCACAAAATATTTCAGGCATTTAAATTCCCATTTTAAGAAGAAACAAAACCATGAAAACTTTTCAGGCTTCTATTTCTGCTGTGCTGAATATTTTAAATGCCTCTTAATACAAGCAGGCAAATGTGTATATTTATTTACTTATTTATTTTTATATTTATTCATTAAGAAAAGTGTGTAACTTAATAAATAGATGCTTTGTAGTACCATA
>JAOEGS010007077.1:14104-27544 GCA_025447755.1 Corythornis vintsioides
TTTCCCTCTTCTGTTTAAGTTTTAGCAACAGTTCCCTGCTCAACCATGCAGGTCTCCTAACTCTCTTACTAGATTTCACTTGTGTTTGCCCAGCATTTCCCTGTTTAACCATGTGGGTTTCCTGGCACCCTTTCTTTACTTCATATATGGTAGGGTGCTCTGATCTTGAGCTTGGAAGAAGTGGTCCTTGAATGCTAACCAAGTATCTTGAGCCCCTTTGCCTTCTAGTACCCTGTCCCATGGGATTTCCCCTAGCAATTGCTTTAAAAGACCAAAGTTGGCCCTGCTGAAGTCCAGGGTTGTGATTCTGCTTTGTATACTGTTCCTGCCACGTAAGATCCTGAACTCCACTACCTCATGGTCACTGCAACTCATGAGGCTGCCCTCAACCTTTACCATGTCAACCACACCCTCCTTGGTAGTGAGAATAAGATCCAGCAGCACTCCTCTCCTAGTTGGTTCATCCACCATTTGCTTTAGGAAGTTATCAATGCACTGGAGGCACCTCCTGGGCTGTGTCTGGCTGGCTGGCTGAGGAGGCCTTCCATCAAATATCTGGGTAGTTAAAATCCCCCATGAGAACCAGGGCCTGTAGTTGCGAGGCTGCTGTCAGCTGCCTGTAGAAGGATTCATCAACTTCCTGATCCTGATCAGGTGGCCTCTAATAGACACCCACAACTGCATCACGCATGCCAGCCTGCCCCTTAATTCCCACCCATAAACTCTCAACTTCTTCCTCACCTGCCCCTGGACAGAACTCAATACATTGTAATTGCTCTCTCACATTGCAACTCCACCACCTCGCCTTGCTGACCTGACTTTACTGAGAAGGACATAGCCATTCATAATCACATTCCAGTCATGTGAGCTGTCCCACTGTGTCTCTGTAATTGCCACCAGATCATAACCCCCGACCACACATGGCTTTCTAGCTCCTCCTGTTTACTCCCCATGCTGCATGTGTTGGTGTACAGTCATTGCAGGGAATAAGCTGAGCATGATGATTTCACCCTAGGGGGATGGGAGGACGCCGAGTCTTCAGTACTGTCCCACTGGTGCAGACCCACCTACAACCCCATTTCCCTTCAAATCTTAAAGCTCTCTGAATGAGCCCTGCTAATTCCTTTCCCAGAACCTTTTAGCCTCTGTGAGATAAACCTTTCCCATGTATAGGGTTTTGCTTATATGAATTTATACAGTTTATTTATTGGATATTAAATTAATTTTACTGTAAGTTGCTGCTGAATTTTCAGTTTTACGCAGTGATTCATTGAACTTGTGTTGATGTTTTCTGAATATAGAAAAGCATTGTTCTTCTCTTACTAGAAACTTCATGTTAAATCCTAATCACATAAGATAGTCTTTAAATAGTAACTTCCATTGTGTTACATACATGTATGTAATCTTAAGTGCACGATTAATACATGTTGGTAATCTGATAAGGTACTTCATTAGCAACTTTTATGACATACAGAAAATGACAGTTACTGCTAGTTAGCTTTTGAACATTTGTTGAGGTGTTGTCCTGTGTTGGTATTCAGTGATAGCAATGGAGACGACACTATTAGATCACCAGCAACCTGGAAAATTCAGTCTTATTAATAATTAATAATAATAAATATTAAAGCTAATATTATCCTTATTTGGAGTGGAAATAATGTATAAGAAAGCACAACCAGTGTCACAGAGGAGATGGAGAGAACAACAAAGGTGAGGCAGGCTTGAGGTTCCCTTCTGGCTGTCTGGGACTGCTGTTTGAGCAAACTAGCAGTATTTGTAATTTAGGAAAGATTTGGTCAATTTTTAATATTACTGTTTGAACAGTGACTTTTGAACCCAATTTTTTTTTTTTTCGCTCTACCTGGTTGGAAAGATGAAAGGCTCTTAAGAAGAGAAATAATGTGAAGATCATGGGAATATCTGTCATCATCCATTCTACCCATAGTCTTCAGAATTTTTCAACAGGATCTTCACAGAAACAAAAAGTTAAGAATATTGATTGATAAATCAGAAATAATTTTTCAACATAATTAGTCTGCAAAGTTGAAGGGCAAATTGCTGCTCAATAACACAAAACTATGCAAAATTGTGACAGAGGAAAAGTTGTGAATGTATAGCTGCATTTTCTAACTGTCCTCCAAAAAAAAAAGAACACAAAGTGAAGCCTTTTTTCTTTTTTTTTTTTCCAAGTTTTCCTTCTGCCTTGGAAGGAGCTTTTGTAGGATCATAGAGTCATTTAGGTTGGCAGAAGCCCATGAAGGTCTAGGAACCCTCACCCCACCCCTACTCAAAGCAATGCCAGCAAAGATTTGATTATGCAGGGTTTTGTCCTATCCTGTTTCATTTTTCAACACTACCTCTGTGGGCCCCAGCTCCAGTGTTTATCTAATGTAGACTTTCTGATGAAACTATTAAATAGGCCAGATTTGGCACTAGATCTGGTGATAGTTTTTTTCTAGAAAAACTAAGTGAGCATAGCAAGCAGTAATTTTCCATTGCCTCTTTTTAAAAAATGGATAGAAGGCAATTTGATAGAAAATGTTGTTTTCATTGTAAAGAAAGATCTGTGAATAGGATAATATGTATTTATAATATTAATTTCTATTTTTGATGGGTAGATTTTTACAAGCTGTTTATTTTGCTGATTGATGTATTGACACATCTTGGGAGAAGACTGTTGTGAAACAAAACCTATTAGGTAATATGCACATAATGCAAAAACTGTCCAAAAGTATATATGTCCTATTTTTTTTTTTCCTGAAATTCTTTTATAACTATTATCTTCTCACTGTAAACTACAGTAATACTTCATATCTTCCTATAAGACCATTACAAAGCCTTTACTGTCAGCACTGTTATATATTTGGTTTTAATAGGGCATGTAGAGTTACTGGTCAAGGTCTTACAAAGTTAACATGTAGTACAGGAATAGGAAAATGTCAGCCTTTAACATGAGGGGTTTTTTAGCTGCACTTTTTAATTAATTGATTTGCTCTACTTTCTGTGGTCTTAAAGAATAATTAAAGGAGTTTGTTCTACTTAAAAAGCCTCCATAGGTTTCATTCAGGATTTGTTAGTAATTGCAGTGATTAAAAAGTTTTGAGGAAAAAGTAACTTTTTTCCCTTTTATGTATGTCAAGAATACCTGACATATGAATACTGTATTATTATTTTTCAGATATATAGTGTCTACATATACCAGAAACACTAACTAAAGTGCAACTGTAGTGATTCATGGTTTTGCAGGTTTTCTTTTTTGAGACTTCTCCCATGAAGCAGAGGAGCAAAGAGATATTTTTCACTGAGGAGTCTCCTCAGATAGGAAAATCAATACTGCATTTTTGTGGAATGTCTCTTCTATTTCCTCCTCCATCTTTGTTATATACCCTGGAAGGAGGAGCTAAGAAATGTTGTATCTATCTACATGGAGAATAACAGTGATCCCTGCAGCAATACAACTTCTCAAGTTATATCAGCTAGATGACAGCACCATCAGTGCATGAAGGAGCTGACTTTAGGAGATGCTGTGCATGCACTTGCCAGGTTTGATCGGAGAGTTTTTGCATTGTGCACAAGTGAGATGCTCAAAGTAGGTTTTCCTAGGAAAAAGCATGCAAAAGTACTTGTAATTTAGATTCAGAGTTTCCAAAGTGACTGTGATGTTACTGTTTGGATTATTCTTGAGGCCATATTTTCTGTACATATGGTTTTCCTGCCATTTAAAATGTTTTTATGTTCTTACATGGAAAGAGCCCCTAAGAACATTGTCCATTTCTTATTTGTTTGTATAACACTGTCAGTCCCACATGCTCATCGAAGTAGACACTCAGTGGTGAAAAGTGGTACATGACTGACCTCTGCAAGTTAAGTATGTGCGGGGATGCTGGGTTGCATTGTGTGAAAATCTTAAGTGATACTACGAGTACTTAAATTCACAACCTTAAAGGCTCCCCTTGTTCTGCTTCTCGAGCAGGCAACTGGATTAAAGGGAATGGGATATATCATTTGGAGTACTGCCTCAGACATACGAACAATATATGTGGAGCTTTTGGATTGATAGTGTAGATCTCTGGACTGAGGCACAGAAGTGGAGGGAAGGAGAGAGGTTCCATATGTTACTATATTTTCACAGCAAGCATATGTAGTGCAGCCAAGAAGTCCAATTGCATCCTGGGCTGCATCAAGAGAAGTGTGGCCAGCAGATGGAGAGAGGTGATTCTGCCTCTCTACTCTGCTCTGGTCAGACCTCACCTGAAGTATTGCATCCAGTTCTGGAGCCCTCAACACGGGAAAGACATGAAGCTGATGAAGCGGGTCCAGAGGCGGGCAACAAAGATGATCAGGGGGCTGAAACACCTCTCTTATGAGGACAGGCTGAAGGAGCTGGGGTTGTTCAGCCTGGAGAAGACAAGGCTCCGGGGTGATCTTATAGCCACCTTCCAGTACTTGAAGGGGGCCTACAGAAAGGCTGGAGAGGGGCTGTTTACAGGGGCCTGTAGTGAAAGGACAAGGGGTAATGGGTTTAAATTAGAGAAGAGTAGATTCAGACTGGATATCAGGAAGAAGTTGTTTACCTTGAGGGTGGTAGAAGAGTGGAATAGGCTTCCCAGGGAGGTGGTTGGAGCACCATCTCTGGAGATATTCCAGGTGAGGTTGGCCAAGGCTCTGAGCAGCCTGGTCTAGTTGAGGGTGTCCCTGCTCACTGCAGGGGGGCTGCACTAGATGACCTTTGGAGGTCCCTTCTGGCCCTCAACATTCTATGATTCTATGAAATACATTTCTGATTCATACATGACAAAATCATGTGTTCCCTTCAACACTACAGGATTCTGAGTACTTCAGACAAAATGCCCCTTCTCCTGCTCTTTCTTGATCTGCTTGGTTTGATAGTAATTCAGCATGGTCTTGTCAGGTGGTATTCCCCTGTGCGGTAGCATAGATTCCTGTCTAGCCTCCCTTTCTTACAAAAACTTGGAAACATTCTCCAATGTTTTTTTCAGCTCCCTAACATCATAGCAGTTCCTGGGATTTAGAATAGTAGGCCTGAAATTTCACCTAACTTTATGAAGATTGCATAAAATTTCAGACACACACTGCAAAAATAACTGTGCCAGCAGTGCTGATGTCATTGGAAAACCTGCATTGCACATACTCTTGTCCACAAAGTTTTCTATGGAGTTAGGCTTTTTTCCAGAAGTTATTGGTTTGCCAAATTTGCCCTCCATCTGTCTTCCTGGTTTTAATGTCCACACTTTGGAGCAATTTGCATGAAAAGGTTTGGATTTTGTTTTGGATTGGGTTTGGAGTTTTTGTTTAGAGTTTTTGTCATGGGTAAAGTAAAATATACTTTTCTTTGTGTTTAGACTGTCACAGCTGTAACTTTCTAAAAATATTTTCTGTCTGAATCACATACCTGGTATGGCAAATCTAATTCCAGATATTAAAGGTTGGCAAAACTAAAGTAACTGAGAACATTCCTGTAATAGAAAATATTAGATTATTCTAATTATTCCCAGCACTGCCATTAACTCCTATAAAACATTTTCTGAAATTAACTCCATCTCAGGTCCTCTTCAAATGTTATTGAGATATTAATTAAAAATAGCAATACTTTGTGTGAGCTGTTAAGGAATCAGCTGATGCAAAGTGAATGTCTCTTTCATACACGTTCAGATTTTTTACCTGTGAAAGAAAAGGTAGGTAGAGACAAGGCTGTACAAAAAGATGAGCAGTTGCTTGCTGAGGCAGTTCGAGATAAGATGGTCCTTCATATACATACAGGATAAGGTAAGTTGCATTTTCTGTGCCCTTTAAATAGAGAAGTGACACTTCTGTAAATATGTAGAAGAAACAACTCTCACTGCAACTAGGAACTTAAAGTAAACCGAGAAAAGTTTATATTCCTTGTATGGGAAGGGACCGGAGACTTAGAAAAATACAGCCTTTGTAACAAAAAAAACCCAAAAACAACATCAAAACTAAACAAAGAAACAGTAACAAATAAGGTATATATGGCAGTGGTTTTGTTGGGGTTTTTTTTGTTGGTTTGTTTGGGGTTTTTTTTGTGAATAGAAATTACTGAGCATTTTTCTATTAAGTATTAAATGTGTGAACCAGGAATATGCCACAATTCATTGAAGTTTGCATAGAAGAGTTAAGTATTCACTAAGTTCATAATAAGACAAGAAGAAAACATGAAGCTTCTTAATAAGGAAGGGAATATCTATGACAGTATCACATTGTATCTAAAATGACTTCTTGTTAGCTTTTTTTTTCTTGATATTACTTTTGAATTTGTCCAACTGAATCTAGGGGTTTAAGTCTGCATGTATTTAAGTAGGGCGCTTGGTAGGTATCTACAGGTGATGAACACCTAGAATTTTCCGGTACAGTAAGTGAAGTTTTATTTTACACCCAGGAACTCCGTGGGTGAAATACACCTCTCAAATTTCAGCTAAAAATGAGTATATGGATATTGTTTCTTCATGATGCCGCATTTAGTTATCTCCTCGATTTTATTGCTTAAGTGTTCGAGCCAAGTTAGTTCTTCAGTAATGTGTGCTTGGCCTGTGTCCTTAATTTTCTTCTTCTTTGAGGGAAAGACAGTCACAGATTTTTTAGACCAGTCAATTATATTTTTTGACACTGATGCTTCTAGTTAACATTTGAAGAGATTGGCACATTGTGTTCTCTTCAGTTGAAGTAACAGTCGTCAATTAAACATGTAGCACAATTTTCAATCATCCATTACCTGTCACTTTGTTTGCAGTATAAATGCTTTTATTGCCACATTTCCAGCATCAGACTCAAACTTATTTTTAATCTTTCTGAAATGTGTTGGATACTTATTACTTTATCTGGCTAAATACACGTGCAGTAATGTAATTACTCGATGTTTGCCTCACTGTCTTCTAAGTCATTGAGAGGCCAGTTGCAAATTAACATAATTTTCACTGAATAAATTTTCATTGCCCTTGAAAATATAAATATTTAATTGTACAACCAGTGTTCTCTGGTAGGTTTTTAAATCTTGTATCACAAAATTGCTAATAGATACTTCAACTATATCTATTACCTTGGGTATTGGTTGGTATTATTATTTGTACTTCCTTTGAACCTATACAATATGTTGACATTTTGCATATTACACTGGATGTAGTCTCCATAAGGAGTTAAAATCTGGCCTTTTCTGAACATGGGTATTTGAGTCAAATTCTGCGCTGCCTTAGCTCTTCCACTAATGCCAATACACTTTTGTTGGAATCATCTGCAATTCAACTACTTTCTATGTTTTATACTGTAACTCTTAAGGAAAGCAAATTAGGAAATATTTTTCTCTTTTCCCAGCATTATTCCTTTGTGTTCAAGTCAAATCTGAACCTGCATCCCTCTGAAATTCAGAGTCATCCTGCTGCCTTTTGTGAGATGCCTGGACCTCCCTGACTGCAGTTTACACAGACATACCTGAGATAGAGCCAGGCTGGCCCTGTTGGCACTGAGCTTTGTCCAGACTTCGCTGCAGGTTTTGCAGCTTGTGCTGCTGCTACTGTTATGCTGCAAACAGTACCTGAACTAATTTAAAACTGGCTTAGGAATATATGTGTTCACTGTGGCCACCAAGCCAACTACAACATAAATGCTCTCTGGTGAATTCAGAAGCATAAAATCATAAATCTTTTTTTGAGCACAGTATTGTATTATTTGGGGGCCCTGTTTGTTATAGCTTCTCTTCCACTTTCTTCAGTAGTTGTGCTGAGTTTGTCACTTCCATTCTCTCCTCCATCTTCCCACATGAAGTACCGACTGGTTTTCTGCAGTTGGATGTATTGATAACCACTTCCTGGTAACCTGTTTCAGCTCTTGTCTCAGTCACAGCAAGCTTAGTAGAGTAAGATAGGAAACTGCCTTACAGATATTTGAGTTTATTTCTTCATCCCACTTGGAATTACTATTCAAAGTACATTAATTAAGGGAAACCTTGGTGAGCAGGATGGTGTTTGATAAATTGATATGATGACTCTTCTTTTAAGAAATGGAGGCTGATGTTAGGAATAGTGCTGTCAGTTGCTTGTAAGAATAACACAGATGGCAGGCAATACTAGAAGTAATTATGTTCCCATTTTGGAAAGGAGACCAGAGTTTATGTAGTGAAAGGAAGTTCCTGAAAATGTTGCATATATCCTGACTACTAACCTTCATTACTAGCAGAATAGCATCTGAATCCTTAGTTTTGGGGCTGAATATGTGCTAATCTCATTTTTTAAGTGTAATGTGTGAGGGATTTTTGCTAAGCTGCATAGACATTTAGAAAATCAACCTCTTTTGTCTACTTTGACTAATGTTTTTGTGAACTTATTGGGTGAACTACTTACATTGACAGATAGAGAGGAACAGAATCTTATCAGCTGGATTACTGCAGAGACCCTAATAAAAGATTCAAGGTGGATATACAGTATTTCTTTCCCCTGGTATTTACTTACCATGAGGAGCTGATTTTTAATAACTTGTGTGTATTGTAACCTAATACAATATTGTTTCATGTTCATGTGTATTTAGCTAGTCACTAGCAGAAGAAAAGTCTGAGTTCATACAATGGTAGGCATAACATGGAATATGAGACAGTACAAAGCCAGCTCTTTTGAAGTGCAATGCTTCTTTCCCTATTACATGTATACTTTTAAAATGTGTTCTTTGACACCATTTGACATAATTGTTTGTAAACAAAACATCTGTAACTTGGAGTCTCAGGGACCCTATGTGTTCTTCTGACAGCAAATCATAGAATCAGAGTGCATTCAGTTGGAAGTAACCTCAAAAATCACCTAGTTCCAACACCCCTGCCATAGGCAGGGACACCTGTCACTAGAACAGGTTGCTCAAAGCCTCATCCAACCTTGTCTTAAACACATCCAGTGGTGGCACATCTGCAACTTCCCTGCGTAAGGTGTTCCAGTGTCTCACCACGCTTGGAGTGAAGAACGTCTTCCTTAATTCTAATCTAAACCTACCTACTTACAGTTTGAAGATTTTACCCCTTGTCCTGTCACTACAAGCCCTTGTAAATAGTCCTTCCTGAGCTTTCTTGTGGTAAAAATGAGTTTTCTCATTTTTCAAAGTTTCTTAAAAAAAAAAAAAATCTAGATTTCTGAACAGCTTCTGGCAAAAAGGATTTTCTTGCAGCTAGGTGGATACCATATGGAGGCACTTTCATTGTGGTTAGGAGTTGAGTCCTGCCTTGAAGTGAGAGAAATCACTATAGCCTCTCTAAAGGATTTTGTGATAAGAGTCCTTGTGTTTCACCAAACTTAGAATTCCTCTGTATCATGTAAACAGACTTGTGCTATCAGTTAGGTTTTGCAATATTCAAGTATTTTATCACAATATACTGTTTCTATTGAGAAGTTTGTCATTGCCATAAAAAGGTTCATGGCTGTTCTATTAGTAGATTTCTGATAAGAGACATTGAGGTGATCCAGATGGATAAACCGAGCAGAACAGGCAATTTTTTTTCTTTTTCTTTTTTTCTTTTTTTTTTTTTTTTTTTTGTCTGTGTAACTGTAGGCACTAGCATGTGTTAGGAACTTTTTCCTTTTTTCAGTAAAACATCAACACATTTTTCCTTAATTTTGATTCTAAGGAAGTTAGCCAAATAGTTGACCACAATGACAATGAGATTTTAAAAGGGTGTTCTCTGTGTAGCCGTTGTGTTCTGCAGAACTAATAAAGAAAAATACAAAAAGCAAATTGTAGCTTCTTCATTTGGTACAAAGCAGATTTCCATAGTCAGTGTTTCAGTGGCAAGGGTGAGGCTTTTTAGCTTGGAAAGCCAAGCAAGTTATTTTTCAGGAAATGACAGAGAAGTTCCTATGGGATTTTATAAACCATGTGTTTGGAAAAGATTGGTTTAAAGAGAGTTGAAAAAAATCAGAAAACTACTTACTCTTAGATGTCAGCTGCTCTTTCACTCACCAGTGACAGCTCCATAGAAGCCTCCCTCGAGCTTCCCATGTTGTAGGAATTACAAAACTGTCTGGGTTGCAGTACAGATTGTTTTGCTACCTCTTCCTCTAAACCCAAAGAAATATGACATAAACTTCTCAATGGCTGTCTTCACAAAGAAAAGCCCAAATCCCATCCTTGCCTTTTGCATCCAATTCCTGCCATTCTGTGAGTGGAGAAGACCCATCCTGCAAAAGAGTATGGGAGAGGTAATACCCTTAATTATTACATAGTATTGGTGGGAAGGACAAACTCCATTCTGAAAGGTTCTTGAAGAGGCTGTAGTCTGTTTTTTTGGTAGGTAAGTGAAACCAGTAACATTTGTAAGTGTTCTGAAGAGACAAATTTTTCAGTAAACAAGTGGCTCAAGGTCATGTAAAATTAGTGAGGAAATATTTGAAGTAGGAGCCACATTTAGAAGAACATGTGCTTGTGATTGTTCTTAGGTACACATCTTTTTGTTTAATAATGAAGGTCCATGTTAGATTGCAGTAACATCAGATTCAACAGAACTTTAGCCTCTCAGTGGACTTATGTCACAACGGAAAATCCATTTATTGTTACAAAATCAGTAAGTTTGCTTCTCCAGGCCAGAAGGGGTTAGGTAGCTGTTTCACAGAGGCTGAAGCTGTTGGCAATGCTCTCTGGAAATCCTGCAGTGAATGTTTCACTTCAGTGACATGATCTTTCTCCTCCACAGACTGGACAAAACAACATCATAATTGCATAATGTCAAGACTTGTTTTCCATCATTAATAAAACTATGTACTTCTTTTCTTGTGCTGGAACTTAATATTGTACAATGTCATTGGAGCTAAATAAAACAGTCTGAGTTCATATAACAGACATGACAGTGCTTAGAGTGGGGAAAAGGGATTTGTGGGTCCAACTCATCTTTTGAGGCAACTTTTGAGATTGTATAAGCACATCTTGTAATAGCTAATGTAATGGATCTGAATCTCCTTATGGCCCTTCAGTAAAAACGAAACACTTGTGTTGAGTACCACTGGAGGTCAAAGTACAGACAAAACAAGCAGTTGCCCAGGTCAGTGGGGAGGTGGAGGTAGCTGTGAGGTGGGACCATTGTCTGCCTGTGAGGACTGGTGCTCCAAATATCTGTGCTAGCTTCTTCTGTCTGCTGTCATTGCAATCAGGAAAAATTGTTTAACATGCATGAAGACTGCTACTAGGAAGGACAGATGACTCTCAGCTCTGTCCCTGTTTGTTTTACACCACTAACACTCTGAGTACTCTCAGTTTTCAGTACCTATTCCTTCTTTCTTTTACTGCCTCTTGCAGCCACTTTCATCCCTCAGGACAGCAGCAGAAACAAATGAGGAAATCGAGCTCTTCAGAGCTGTTCTACTTTCTTTACTGTGCCTCAGATTGTTTCCCAATCCTGCAGCGGGAAGGGAGCCCTTTCCTTTGGGGAAGACCATGCAGGACCTTGTGTAGGGGATGCTTGCATAGAGCAGGGAGAGGAGTTACTACAGAGAGGAGTCAAAGGTATGCCTATCTAAGGCACAGAAGGTCTTAAGTCTCATCAAGTCGACATTCTGGGGATAACCCAAAATAAACCGTGGTTGCAGGACAAAGGAGAATTAGAAATGGGGGGAATATGGTTGTAGAGGAGAGGAAAAGGGAGATTTACCTCACATGATGCCTTGTAATGCATGTCAGCGTGGCTCTGTGCCCTTGAACTGCCCTATGTCTACTGCAGAAATTAGTGTTGCTGGCCCTTCCCACCCCCCCCACCCCCAAAGTATGAAGTAAGAACAAGTTAATTAGTTTTCATTTGGACATATCAAGATTCAGTTTTATCAAGGCTGCTCTGAAGTTTGAGTTGGCTCTGAATACTGTCCTCATGTCTGTTTCTTCTGTGAAGAGCATGTAGAAGTATGGAGCACTGCCATGAAGCACCTACTTCCCTGAGATAACCAAACTGCTGCTGCAGCTACCAGCAGCTCTGATTACTGCTACCATCCAGGTGCTGTTACAGGTTCTTTGCAATATTTTTTTCCCTTGGATTAGTTGGATGGGAATAGATTTAAAGTCATCTTTTGATCTCTACTATATTCCATAGTCTTGTTCTAGTCATAGCACAGCTGAAAGAGAAAATGTGCCATTGGCTGAAGAATAATAAAACACTAAACGCATGGAAATCCTATTAGTGTTTCATGAACCATAGCTGTCATTTAATTTGCTCTGGAATTCCTTCCATACAGCTATGACAAAGATTTAAGGTTGAGTTTCTTGAGACTTTGAATGTGTTAGCTTTTACTGAGACAAAAGTCTGTCAACCATACAGAAGCATTTAAAGGGATGTATTTATTCCTGTAACTAATATATTAAATAGAATTAGTGTTGATAAGCTTGGTCCTAAGAGAGAAAAGCACATTACTAGAATTTTGTGTGCTTTTCTTTTGTGGTGAATGTTAAGACCGATGTGTCTGTTTTTTGTAAACTTCTCTTTTTCTGCTTCTGGTTTTTGTATCTCCTCATTGTAAACAAGACTGCTCTGTATCTATTTCTCAACTGTATTTTTTGAGAAATTGATATCCTTTTCAACTCATCTTACATTTATAAATATACACAATATAACAGTATTCATTTACTGTAATCATAAACTATGTATTTAATGTAATTTCCATGAGTGAATATAGAAGTGTCATCTGTGTATTTCTCATGTAATAGAAGAAACAATCTGAGAAGTTGCTATTTTAATTTTTTTTTTTTTCTTACTTCTGGTCATGTTTGTCATTCTTGTCTGTGTTTTTGTTAAACTCATCATCCTGGGTTTTTTGAGGCTGTTCCTGGAGCTATTTTTCTGTCAAGTTATTAGATAAAAGATATCCTTTTATACCCAATGTAAGCATTTGACATAGGTAAAAACTGAAGGAGGACAGTAACAGTGTTGTTTATCTCACAAAACTTGATGAGCAGTTGCAACATTAGTGGCATGGCAGAAAGTCTCCCGTGGTTCTTGTCTTATTGGTTCATGTTTTGTTCCATTTGTAATTTCTGTCTTGGAAGTTCACAGTGATAGAGTACCAGTTGTTTGTCCCTATATATTCTAAGTTTATTACTATGTAGTACTATCCAGTTGCTACAGCAGGAAAAGAAATTTAATCATTCTTGAAAGCAGTGAAAAAGTTAGAGGTTTGCTAATGATCACAAATGAATAATTTAAGGAAAATGGCAAAATTAGTCATACTTGCTACCAATAAGGAATTAAGAAAATGATTTCCAAGAACTTAATATAATCTGTAGGAACAAAGTGGAGTCTAGGTGAAAGGCAAAAAAAAGGTTTTGGTTATTTTGGTTTGTTTTTTGTTGGGTTTTTTTTTTTTTTAATAAAATGTAAATCTGTTTTTTAGTTGGACCCGAATTTTTTTGTTGGCCCGTTTAATCAAAACCTTAGAAAAAATGTTTCAGAGTTTT
>JAOEGS010007078.1:0-31648 GCA_025447755.1 Corythornis vintsioides
CGTTGCAGTCTGGTGGTCCTGGGCAGGGGTCTTTTGGAGGAAGTAAGACGTCTTCCTCACTTGTCCGCTTGTTGACCCCTTGCTTAGCGCAAACTCCGTGAGCCCCTGGCCCTTGTCCCCACTGCACAACCAGCCTCAACTGGTTTGCTTCTACACATCCTTCTACAAAGCCTTTGAAGTTTGTCTAACTGCAATTAACTGTCCATGGGCTTGAGATAGGTCGGCCAGGTCGGCCAGGACTAGATAACACCCTGCCTGCTTTGCATCTGAAACAAAGCTGTAACACAAAGCTATACAGCCCCAAGGTTAAATAACACCCTGCCTGCTTTGCATCTGAAACAAAGCTGTTTCCCATCTAACACAAGGCCATACATCCCCCTCTATACAACCCCCTCTATTTTCATCTGGAATAAAGGACCTGATGGAGTTCTGTGTCCTTTCACCATCCCTCCCTTCAGCCAAGTGCTTCTATCCTTCAGTGACCTCACATCTTTCTTTATTCCTGTCAATAATTTCTCTCTGAGCCACTACAGGTGTCGAAGAGATGTTTCAAGCATGTACCAGTCCATCTGATTTCTGGGTTTTCTGTCCTGCTTTTGTCCATTTGTGAGGGAGACAGAGACATCCTCAATATCTCTAGTGAACCCAGAGCTTTGGGGTCAGCACGTGAGCTGTTGGTAGGGGTTGGGCTCTGCCAAAACTCAGGATATATGGCTTGTCCTCAGCTCATGGAGCAATGCAGACACTGGGGAAGGTCCTCCAGGGATCATGCACCACATTCTTCTGCTGCAGGATGAGAAGCAGAGTAAGAAGACAATGAGAGACATGATTGGGAGAGACATATTGAATTTGACAGCCATTTTTAACTGAGCTAAGATAGCTAATGATGACTAAATTATATTATAAAGACAATTCTTCTCTCTTAAAGTCCTTTGGCAAGCACATGCTGACTTCACATGGAATGCATTCCCAGTCCTTCTGTTTTGTACTGTGCACTATGAAGCCATTTTCCACCTTCTTCATTCCATTTTTTTTGCCTCTGCAGGCAGATAAACTGAGAATGATGGTTTGCTGCTGTAGTTGATGGGAACTGCCTGTGGGTGATCCAGGACAGCCCAGCCCATGCAGGTTTGCTCAGTTACCAATCAACTCACAGGTATTTAGTACCAGAAGTGAGTCCTGGCTCCTCATGTCTGTTCCCTCCAGGTAAAGGGTAAGGTGCTGCTGCTCTGGGTTACTCAGAAGGAAAATGTGATTCCATTTTGAAAAGCAGAGAGGTATGGGGGGGGTTAATCAGAATTATAATCTAACTTGTTAGCAGAAGGTGTGTAAGGTGAAGTATAACAAATTTTAATTGATTTTTTTTCTAAGTCTAGTTAGATTTTGCTGTTTATTTAGTATTTTTTAATATCTTTTTGAGAGTTGTATACTATTTGGGTTTTTTTATTATTATTTAGGTTGTTCTGAGCTAAGGTCTTCTCAACTTAACCCTCAAAATGGCTTACTCCCAGAATAGCTTTTAAAGTTTATTTTAAAATACTGAAATGTAAATTAGACCTGAGTTGTTGTGGGCTCAGAAGCACCAGTAATGACTCTGAGGTGTCACCAACAAATCTGGTAGACAGGAGAGAGTGGAGTCTGCTTCTCACTTGGGAAGCTGTGCTTGCTGAACTGTTCTTAAGTAAACAGTAAATTCAACCTTCCCATCACTGTTAGTAAGAAAACTAAATGTGCTTTGAAAACATCACTGCTGGAACTGGGGGGTAATTGTTCCCAATATATTTAATTTCTCCAACCATGCACAGTTTGAGCTGCAATCAATTCCAGCTCCTTTTTGGGAGGAAAAAATGACTCGAGCTGTTATTAAGAGTACTTGGAAAATCCTACTTTGGGCCCCATTGCATCTAGTGTCTGTATTTAATGTATATTTTACATTTATTAAATAGATTTGGAGAAAAAAGTCTCCTAGAGCTGTGCAACAACCACCTGGAATTAGAAGGGATAGAGACAGTGGATCTCTTGGAGCTTGTACATAAAATATTCCAAGTCAGAATAGGCCATGACATTAAGAATAAAGCAGCTGGCAAATGCTGGAGTCCCTGTTTGGTGAGTAATGCAGCACTGGGACAGGCTTGCATCCGAGGGATGTGGGAAAAGCAATGTTGATAAACAACTCCTTGATAAACAGCTGCTAATTAAAGATACAACTGATGCTGAATAGCTCTTTTATTTTCTACTGTAGGTATGTCTCTGTCTTCCTGATCCACTGCAAATGTGTGGAGTTTGCAAAAGGCTTTTCTGAGATAAAGTTATTTTCTCCATGTTTATTTTGTGCCCCTGTTGCAGTGACATCTCTTTATTCCCTCAAAGTACAGAGGGGTCGTTGCTGGTCTGCAGCTGAGCTGTGGAGGGAGAGGTCACCTTGGCAGGTGTGTTCTGGAGCAGGCAGGGCTCCACCTTCTGGATCATGCTGAAGAACTGCTCAGAAACTAGCAAAATAAGAGAAAGAAGCTAATGAGTGAGTAGCAATTAAGCTGAGGTTGGTTTCAATCACTGGGTGATATGAAATGTCACATTAAACAAGTGGAAACAAATGCAGACAGCCATTCAAAGCCGTTCTTCTAATCAAGGAATAAATGTGTAGGTGTCAGTCGGGCACAATCAATGCAGAACCACGAAATTAACCCTTTGAGTGACTGCTCCATCCCCTGGGGGCAAACCTGAAGCCCAGTCTGTGTCCAAAGCCACAGAAAGAGAGAGAGGAGCTGCTGCTGTCTCAGGAGAAGCAACGGCTCCAGCTGCAGGAAAGACTGAGAACTGCACACTCAATAGAGCACTTTGCAGCCAGAGAGGAGGAAAACTGGATAAACTGAATGTATTCCTACAGTTTCAAAGTCTCCTGAGTTGTTTGCATTTACAGGAGGCCAGGAGATCATTGCCCAGGTTTCAGAGGCAGGAATTGAAGCAAAGATGTCACTGCAAGGGACACAGTTCCAGGCATGTTACAATGACTGGGAATACTTAGCATGACTGAGGGGATAAACTGAGGATCCAAACCAGGGCAGGATCACCGAGGGGGTTCTGAAGATGATGAAATGACCTAAAATGAAACTATTACTAAATGAACTGCTAATAGTGGTGTGGGGGAAATCTGTGTGCGTGTTGCTGCTGCTGGCAGCTGTCCTGCCAGGCCGGGGAGCAGTGTGACGCTGGAGGCAGAGTTGGAGGAAGGGTGGGTGTGGGTGCTGACTGACTTTCTAGTTCAGTCCTTTGTGTGGATTTGAGCCCCGGGTGGAGGTAAATTTGTCCCGAGCTCTTGGCCTGGGACTGTGAGCGGTGCAGTTACTTTCTTCGCCACGTGAGGGCAGCAACAGCCAGAAGTGACTGGCAGAGGAGCTGGAGGGCAGGCGGAACCCCAGCGAGGCGCGAAGGCTCGGGGCCCACCCAGCTGCTTTGCCAGAGGCAGCCCGTGGCCTTTGCAGCTAGCGAGAAATAATGTAACTGTGCAGTAGAAACTGCAGCCTCTGCCTAGTCCTTAAGGCCTGAGCACATCCTCTGAAGAGCTACTTCAAACAGCAAATGCCACTTCAGAAGTTGCCCATGGCACTAAAAGGTGGCCAAGCCTAGCTCTGCGTATGTGCAGTAGCTCAGCAACACCCTAGTCTGCCAGGTGAGCACCTCAGTAAGTCTCTACCCTGAAAACTCTTGGTCCTGAGGCACCAAGCAAGAGCTCTAGTGTTGTTTTCTTTGCCAAATTTTAATTCTTTCGAGGGAAATTAATTTCTGGAAACTGCAAATATATGAATCCTCATCCTTTTAATGGATGAATATTGCTCCAGATTCCATCCCCTTGTGTGCAGAGCTGCTAACTCTGTTGTCAGCAACTGTGTTTGCTCATGGAGACGTTGACTCAAACTTTGTGACTAATTGGATTGCTGCCTACATGATCAGGGAGCAGGGTTTGGAGGAAAGCAGGGGCAAGACTGAACCCTCTGGTATGTGGATGTGGAGGTTTACTCTCCCCACACACTAATGCTT
Source organism: Corythornis vintsioides (assembly GCA_025447755.1). Lineage (NCBI taxonomy): Eukaryota > Metazoa > Chordata > Aves > Coraciiformes > Alcedinidae > Corythornis > Corythornis vintsioides. The sequence continues at coordinate 4,039 of JAOEGS010007078.1, forward strand.
GTTTTTTACTTCTAGATATCTGCTCCTTCCCAAAGTAAAAGAACAGGAGATCAAATAATTCAGTAGCAAACAAAGTTACCAGGAACATTCTGGCTGGCATGTTCAGTTTTAATGCATTAATGGCCTGCAAGAACAGCTACAGAACAAGCTCACTGTCTATTCAGTGTGAAAATTTTGTTACTACTTCTTGTTTATTTCTGTGCTTGAGGATAATGACTGTGCTTCTGCAATACCCTTTCTGATTGCAGTTTAATGGCAAGGCTCTGAGATGAACCCACTTGAACCATGGTTAACCCAAGTCAGAGTGGACTGGGTAAGTGTAGGACACCCCACAGGTTCCTCCTGGGCAATGTTTCACTGGGAATTTGTAAATACACTTGTAATTGTGCACTCAGAGGAGTGTTGAAGTGTGGGCATCATGAGGTGTATCATCTCAGATCAATGGCCAGCATAAAGGATTCCTTCCAGGCTCTTTGCACACTACAAAAGCATTCCATTCTTCAGCTGTAGTGTGATTTCTCCCCCTGGAGAAATGGAGTCCCCATCCCTGGAGGGGTTTAAAAACAGAGTGGGCTGCTGGAGAGAGATGCTGGGATGGAGGCTGGATTTGATCCTAGAGGTACAATCCACCCACAGTGATTCCACGATGCTAAGGTGACCTGTGTCCCCAGAGCCTGCTTTGGGCAGTGCTGTCTGACCACAGAGGGTAAGGACTCTGGACACCAGACCAGGGAGGACTTTCTCTGGCCCTGAAGGTGGGTGAGCTGGCACAGCTCTTGGAGCCATGCTTATCCCCCCCTCCTCTTCACTCCAGCTGTGCAGAAAACTCTCCCATTACTGAGGAGGTGTTTTGTTAGTGCTGGAAAAGAATATTTTAAATATATTTAAGTAATAAAATACTATTATGTTTCACTTGCATCCTTTATCTTGTGGTTTATGAGATGCACAGGACAAGGTGCTCGTTGCTCCCTCCAGTTCTTTCAGGCTTTTGATTTGTTTGGTGTGTTTTTTTGCCTCTAAAACAGGCTGTGTTTATAATATCAGCATAACATTTCAGCTGTGGGTGGAGCAGAGCTCACAGCCAACAGACTTAGCAGGAGCCATGTGAATAATGACATGCAGTGGCATCAAACCCTGCTCTACCTTTTCTTCCCAGCATTTCACACTGGAGTTCATCTGTTGGCAGTTGTTCATTTTGTGTTACACTGTTTACTCAATTCCACAATACAATCTGCTGTGCTCTTGCTAGTTTAGGGTTTTTTCCTTCCAAAGATGAATCTCATTCTGTCACTTTTTATTTTTCCTAGCCCTGTTTCTGTCCAAAGGACCCTTTTAGTTCTTCCTTTTTCTGGATTTCCGGAAAATGTCAATAAAAGCATAAACTCTTTCATGAAAATGCTATTTATTTTTTTTTTTAATTTGTACTTAAAAGTTCATGAAAAAAAGTAAAATCAAGTTTTAATGTTTGTTTTTTCAGAACAGCCAACCCAAGGTGATCCTGGGATTCATCTTTCTGCTTCCCTGCTCCCCCCCTCATCCTCAAAGAAAAGCCCAAAACAACCAAAAAAAACCCCAAACAAAACAACAGTATTTTAGCCTTCTGAAAGGCTAAAAGAAGCAGGAGTCTCTGGGCACAGGTAAACACATTATCTTTGATGCATCAGGGGGAAAAAAAATATCAGGTTAATTGCCATTATTATTCTCCATTTGAAGGCCAGCTTTTTATTATGCATTAATCATCCTGTTGATGGGTGTATCCAAGCTGTGTATTCTTGGAGCTGTTAAAAACCAAATCCTCCTGCAAACTATTCCCTTTCATCATTTTTTTTTTTTCAATGATTCCTTTATATTGTTAATGAAATATCAGGCACCTGATTTTCTTCCAGTGTCCTTGAGGAGAAGGAGGTGCAGTTCTCATGAGAGATGAGTCCAGAGATTGCCCTTAGGCCCTGGGAAGCAGGTGCAGGGCAGAGCTGCTGGGGGCATCCTGTATACGGTTTGTGTGGGGAGGTTTTCTGGGGGGAGTGGCTTCTGAGAGGAGCTGCTGGAAGCTTTCCCTCTCATGGAGCCAGCTGGCCTCAGGATGCACCTGCTGCTGGCTCAAAGCTCAGCTTATCAGTGGTGGCAGCACCTCTGGGATAATGTGTTTAAGAAGGAGCACAAGTTGGTGCACAGCAGCTGGGAGAGGAGTGAGGCTGTGAGAGAACAGCTCTGCAGGCACCAAGGTCAGTGACTGAGGAGGTGTTAGATGCTGGAGAAGATTCTCCTGCTGAATGATCTCCCTGTTCTTGGCTCAACCCTGGAGCCTTTCATTGGATTTTCTAGTTGAGGAGGGAGTGGCTTTGGTGGGCACCTCCACTCAGCCAGTGCTCCAACTCTCCACTCCAACCCACCACCCTCGGCTCCTCTGTCCCACGGGCTCACTGAGCTTGAGTTGTCCCCTGGGAAAGCTCTCTGGCCAGCCATTGTGGCAGGTATGTGATGAGGGAGTCCCAGGTGGTGCAGGCAGGAGCCACATGAATGCTGAGAGCATTGGCAGTGGCTGGGAAGTGAATGACCTTGTATATTGATAGAGTTTATTGGTGTGGTTATAACCCATGGTTATTCTCTCCCATGGATTTACTGGCCTTGGCCAACAGCTAACTGACAACAGCAGCTTGTTGACTTTGGCAGTGGAGCCTGAGTGCTCCTTGTTTGAAAACTGTTGAGGTCACTTGCCTTGAGATGACTTGTCTGTCTCAGGCTGACTCCTGCTGGAGGAGATGCCCTTCAGCTGCTCTTTCCTGAGCAGCCTGCACCAGCACAGAGGGAAGCCAGAGCCGTGGGAGTGGAAATGCAGCCCTGGGATTGGCCTGGTTTCTCCACCTGAGAGTGATGAGGTGTGTCTGCCAGCAAGGGTGGGAGCAAAGGTGACTACGAGCTACCCGGAGAAGCCCTGCTTGCTGGGGAGGGAGTTGGATGCATGGAGGGGAGTTGACTTCAGGCAGTACAGTATTGGGAGCTCTGTAAGGCTTCCATCACCCTGTGATTGCTCATCCCTTTATCCAGCAGTGCTCATGGTAAGGCAGTCTTCTGAGATCAATTTTGCTGTGGGTGCTACAGAATCCAGAAGGTTTGGCCCATCCTTCCTTGGCCTGGAGAGTTTTGTCAGCAGGAGCTTCGGTGGGCAGCTGAAGCTCAAGCTGCCCAGGTCCATGTGAGCATGCCAGTGAAAACATCTGTAAGCTGCACCTTATCTGTTCTGTGACTCATTAGGCTCTGTTAATTGCTCCATTTGAGCAGCCCTAGCTCCCAGTGAAGGTGAGGCGATTGGAAACGCTGCCGCTGGGAAGGAGACCTGGGGCAGAGCCAGAACCCCAGACAAACTCCAGCCAGCAGCAGACTGCCAAGTCTCCTTAAGCTGACAATGGCTCCCTGGAAGAGGCCACAGAAAGTTGCACTCTTAGTCATCAATGCAGGTTTTGTGTGTTTGCTGGTGTACTTCTTGAAAGAGCAAAAAGGGGAGAAACTTGGTGGGTTGGAGGTTCGTGGTCGATTGCCCCAGCAAGAAAATATCATCCTCCAGAGACTGGACAGCCTGGACTGGAACATCCACAACCTCTGTAAGTAAAATGCCATGCTGCTTACCTCTGAGGGTCAGCTTTCTGGGGGAGAGAATGATAGATAGCTCTGGTAATGCTTGTTTGGGTTTCCCTCTGCTTCTCATCCTGATTTTGATCTCTCTTTAATTGATAATCTCGAAAAGACTTGCTAGCCTCTCTATGTGCACACAAACCAAGTGTCTTCCACAGACATCACAGTGGCTTTGTGCACATTAGAGAAAACATGCAGCTCTTTTAGGAGTGCTGAGTAATTCTGGAGTTACTGTGCCACATGCTGAGCTCAGGTGGCCAGTAGTCCTCTGAGGACTCATTTCTGCAGGCTGCTTTAGAGCCATTTGAAAGAAAAGCTGAAGTCTTCAGTCCATAGTCATGAAATCACCTAATAGTTGAGGTGGGAAGGCACCCCTGGAGGTGATCTATTCCCAATCCCCTGCCCAAAGCATGGTCAGGCTGTCCAGGTCATCAGCCAGCTGGGGTCTGAGTATCTTCAAGGATGGAGACTTGGCAACATATCCAGTTTACCTGTTTGATTTGGTGGGTTTTTTGGTTACTCCAGCAGTTGAAAAAAGTAAATGTAATCCCCTGTAGTTCAGGTTGTGCCCACTGCCTCTAGTCCTTGCACTGGGCACCAGGAGGAGACTCTTCCTCCTCCTTTGTTAGTCCCTTTCATTAAATATTTGTGTAACAACATCACAGATGCTGTAGTCTCATCATCACTTTAGGGGCTTTTCCTAGGATTTGCTCCAGTCTGTCCATGTCTCTTGTGTTGAGGAGCCCAGGAGTGCACAGAGCACTCCAGATGTGGGTTACCTCCTTCCACCTGCTGCAAAGGGCTTGTTTATTGTGCTTGCCTTCAAGAATAATGTACTCTGAACCACCTCACACAGTCCATTGGGCCTTTGTCACACTACTGTGACCCTAACAAAGCCTGGCAGAGTTTAGGGTTCACCCTCTACACATCTTTCTGAGCACAAGTCAAAAACTTCCAGTAAACATTAAAGGAGATGGCAAAGGGCTTGTTTGCTCTCTTTACTTTCAAGAGAAATATGGTACCAACAAGCTGAATTAGATGGGAGTCCCACTGTGGATCACTCATGACTATAACTGAAGCATAACATGATGGAAATGATTTGATCCTGATTTAACAAGTTGAGTTGTCTCCCAGGCTTCTCCACTGATGCCTGTGCAGTGTCCTGCTCTGCTTGTGAGAGCAGAGTCTGATGCAGGGAGTTATGAGATGGGATGCTTAAAGGCTGCTCTCCTCTAGGAGGGAGAGTCTGGTGCTACTGCCCATGAACACCCATTTAGCTGCAGCCTCCCTGATCCCTTGACCCTCAGTGTTTGAGCTCCTGGCTCAGTGACAGTGGCAAAGTGTGTTCTCAGCTGCTGTTTATAACCAGCCTCTCTTTTTTGGCAGCAAAATCGGTGGATTCGTTCCGTGAAAATATAAAGCAAATAGAACATGGCCTGAAGCTGCACGGGAGCTTCAGGAGTGGAGTGAACAAAGGCAAGAGTGCAAAGGAGGAGAAGAAGATTGTGCACCACCTGCTGTACCCAGACTCAGCTCTGTTCAAACGCTGGGGTGCAGAGCTAAGTGAGGAGGAGCAAGCTGTTGCACAGAAACTGTTCATCAATTATGGGTATAATGTTTACCTCAGTGACCACCTACCTCTGGATCGACCTATCAGAGACACCAGATCTCCCAGGTGCAGTACAACCCTCCCTGCATTCCCAGGCAGACAGGCAACTGAGGGCAAAGGGAGCTGGATTGCTCTGGATTCAGTGACACTCACCTGCTGACACATCTCAGTTTGGGCCCTGTTGGGTTAGGGTTGGTTTTTTGGTTTTCCTTATCAAATCTCAGATTACAACTCTGCTCAGAGTTGTACTACTCCAAAGATTGTGACTCACCAAGTCCCAGCATAGAGAAGGCACTCAGGAAAAAGAATGTTAAATAAAATTGGGACAGAACTTCTAATTGTCAGAAAAAATGGGGGAAAAAACCCAACATAACCACATTATTCAGAAGATATGAGACCCCACCTAGTCTGCTTACATAGTTTCAGCCCCAAAGGCAGGACACTGAAGCATTCTTTCTCTTGCCTTTACCTTATGTAAGCCCCTTGTATGCTGAGAGATCCAACATGGTGTTTTTTAAAGCCCCAAAACATAACTGATGAAGAACTAATCCCTGCATCATAAAATTCTGTCCTTTTTTAACAAAACACTTGCTTTTCTTAGCTGTACTGCAGACTGCTTATTAAAAGCTGATTAGAAACCAAGCAGAAGAGGTGGCTGGAACCAATTCTTGGCTGGTGAGGGAAGACTCAGCAACTGACCTAAATCCTTGGCCTTCTTATCTTTAGTATTGTAGGCAAGGCACTCTTATCTTTAGCCATAAAAGACTGGTGACCTTGTTAGTTTTCTTTTATCCATATTTTTCTCTCTGTTTTTCCTTAAAGTTATCAAGTCTGAAGATAATGGACAACATAGTGGGGTAAACACCTAGCATATTAAGAGATATATAAACAGACCACTTCATAAGAGGAAGCTTAAGGGATTTTTTTTCTGGGAATTCATTGGTTCTTAAAGCCAATAGATATATCTATTTTTTAAACAGAGTTGGGATATTATGGGACCTGGCACAATTAGTCATTAAAAATCTCATTAGGAGCCTGTATTTGTTAAAAAGACAAGCATGACTTTTTTCTTCTATGTAGTATGATAAGATGTGATTTGTTGCAAGACATAGTGGTAAGCATTACAGGAATTAACTGGTGTAATGGTGGAGGAATGTCATAGATACACCACGAGCCTCCACCTTTTAACCTGTAATTGCTTGTACTACATCTGGAGTGTTTGAGAAAAGGGTGTGTGGTGGCAGAGAGGGTTGGAACTGGGTGTGAATGGGAAAAGGGGAGTTGTCTTGCTGGCAACCCTCTGGAAGATGGAAAGAGCAGGCTCTGCAGCTGGGTCCTCAGTGTGCTGCTGGGATGGATGGAGCCACTAGAGAAGACAGCAGCAAGTGGCTCTGGACTGGGGATGTCCCTGGGGCAGTGGTGCAGAGGAGAAGGTCAAGGGAGCCAGCCCCCATGTTTTATGTGCACACAACATGAATTAAATGAACAACAAAACTTGAATTTAGGAATTCCTTTTTTTTTCCCCACTCTTCTACTGAATTTCATGATCTGTCTGAAGCCAGACCTCCCAGTTCTGCCCTCTTGCAGTTGCCTTGCTCGGAGTCTTTAGGGAGCCTGTGCTGAAGCTGTTTGTCTCCTGTTACAGCTGCCAAAAGAAAACGTATCCAAGAGACCTTCCAAGCCTCAGTGTTGTGCTGATCTTTATGAACGAGGCACTGTCCATCCTCCTCCGTGCCATCACCAGCATCATCAACAGGACCCCTGCCCACCTGCTGAAAGAGATCATCCTGGTGGATGACTGCAGCTCCAATGGTAAGTGGCCAGGGAAGGCAGGAGCCCTGCTGATCTGTCACCATTGTCACACCAACCTCAGTGGTCTTCTGGGTGCTCACAGAATAGACAGCTGGAAATTAAAGAGTGAATTCAGTACAGGGAAAGAAACCTGAATGCCTTAACAGCCTAAAAAAGAAAAAGGCATTTAATAAGATGATAATGCTCTGCAAGTATTTGAAGAGGTTAAAAATGGAAGTGGGAGAGTATTTGTGATCACTGGCTCATCAGGCACAGACCAAAGTAAGAGTCTGCTAAGAAATTATCTCTCTAGGTATCTGAAATAACTCCTTGAAAACGGGTGTCTTGGGTTGTGAGGGGAGCAGTGAGTGCCTTGCTGCTCTTAAAATGAGCTGAACAGTGTTGGAAAATCATCCATGAGAAACATTCCTTCTTTTTTATTTAAAAGTAAGCCTCTTGAATTCATGAGTTGCTGTATAATTGTATTGCAAACAATACATGAGTTTTACTTCTGGAACTGGGAGAAGCTAGAAACCCATTAGCTACATCATCTTCCTCATTTCTTAATATTGACTAACATTTTTTTTTTAAATCATTAAAATGTGTGGGCTGGTTTTAGATGATCTGAAAGGACCTTTGGAAAAACACATTGAAAAATACAACGCAAAGCACCCTGGGCTCCTGAAGATCATCAGGCACCAGAAGAGACAAGGCCTGACCCAAGCCAGGGTCTCTGGCTGGGAGGCATCAACTGCAGATGCTGTAGCAATTTTGGATGCCCACATTGAAGTGAACACAGCATGGTAAGACTCGGGGGGCTCTGAAGGGGAGAGAGGGAGCACAGGGAGTGTAGCTGTAGCTGGGACGGGATCCCATTTGTGGTTCTCCCTTCTGGCCTGCCACCTGTTAATTATCACCAAGGCAATGATTTCTGAGAGGAAAAGGGATGCAATTGTTTGAAATAAATAACAAAGCAGGTAGATAAGAGAGCAAGCTGCTTAGTGAAGAGGAAGAGAGAAATGCCTACCTTCTCTCTGTATTTGTTTTACTTCTAGGGCAAAGGCTTCATGCAGTGAAGCATAAGGATGATGTAGGTTTAGTTCCACTGCCAGTAGCTGTGTCCCTTTTAAATACAGTAGACAGCCATAACACCCAGTGACTTTAAATTGGTTTGATTCTTATTCAGTGGCACTGTTCTGTGTGGAATCTCTTCATATAGTCTCTCCTCTGGGTTGTTGAAGTAACTATCTGACTGTTGCCCATGTTGTCTCACTTTCTGGGAGGAAACCTTCTCCCAGCCTTTCTCAGGAGAAAGCTGTCTCTGTGTGGTCCATATCTCTCTCTCTGTCTTTAGCTTGACATGAACTCATGACTTTAACTCATGAGGAGGGTTTAATATTTTCATACTAAACTTGCTTATTTGAAGATGCATGGGATTTTGGGTCAGAAAGTGATGTGGCAATATACTGAATGACAACAGTGGCACAATATAGCAATGGGAAGATACAGTTGAATCACAATGCCAGCAAGATTCACAAGGCTGCTGCCTGCATGCTCACCATGAAGATGCTGGGCTTTCCTTGCTGGGAAGGGATGTGAGGGTTGAAGCCAAGTCAAGTTGTTACTATCTTCAAACTTAATTTTTCTTTATAACTGTGGCCACTCCTCTTTGAGGTTTATGAACACATCCTCCTTGTTAATATTCTGTGAGCCTTCACAGCCTGAGTTTTAGAACAGATGGTGAAGTTTAGTACTGTTTGTCAGACTTCTAGTTTCCTTTTTCTCAAGCTGAAGAGGCTCTGCTCTTATCTGTGGCAGGGCTGAGCCCATTTTGTCTCGCCTGCAAGAGGACCGCACGGTGATCATCTCGCCCGTGTTTGACAACATCCGCTTCGACGACTTCGACCTCGTGCAGTACTCAGTGGCTGCTGATGGGTTTGACTGGGCACTCTGGTGCCTCTATGAACCCTTGCCAGCTGAGTGGTATGCCCTGAAAGATGAAACAGCTCCCGTCCGGTGAGTGTGGAGAGCCTTTGAGCCTCAGCCAGCGGACCCGCTGTCCAACGCCGGGCTTGCGGGAGGAGGAGGGTGTTTCACAGGTGGTGGGATAGATGCCTACACAGCACGTTAGAGCTGGCTGGCTTTGGAAGTGTGAGTTCTTTACCAGCCCTGCAAACCTCAGTGCACGGGGTTGTGCTGCAGCCTGTGCCCTGTGCTGACCCTGCTGCCAGATTTCCAGGCAATCCCCAAGTCACTGGTTTTTCCCTCTCGTGTTCCTCAGCTAGGAGTGTGGCAGCAATATTTATTGACTCTACAAGATAAAACTGTGGTCCTCTTCCACTCTTGACCAACACTATGGAGTGAATCATACCTTTTCTGGACAACTGTGTGCCTGAAGGTGGAGTCCAGTTGTGTAATTCCTTTGGAGATGTTGGAGTCACCCATGACTGTCATGATTGTGGGCAGCCTATCTGTTGTGTGTCACACAAGCATAAGGCGTGTACACGATGGCCACAGCTGTCATGCCTCAAGCTACCCCTCCCTGTTAGGCTCAGGATCCAATACACTTGCTGCTTTTCCTTACTCAACTTCTCAGATGGATTTATGTATTTAACACAAGATAGTTGCTGGTACACTGATACCAGCAGCCACCTCATGCTGAATACAGGAACTCATTTGTTTCCTTGTTCTATGAGGATGTGAGTCAGATGCTGTCACCTGTCCCTTTGCTATTACCAGCCATCTGTCAAGCAACCTTTGAACAACGCAAGAGAAAAGATCAGATTTTTCTAGTCCTGTCTTACTTTATTAGCTTTATGTGGCAAGAGTTCGTTAGTGAGGGTGGCTGCTGTGAGAAGTGGGTTGGGGGCTACCCCCATGTTGAATGCACTCTGCTCCAGTTGGCTCCAAAACTGTTGCTTCTTTCTAATTTTAATTGTTTGGTCCTCCAGGAGCCCATCCATCATGGGGATTCTTGCTGCAGATAGAAAATTTCTGGGTGAGATTGGTGTACTGGACAGTGGAATGCACATATATGGGGGAGAAAATGTGGAACTTGGCCTGAGGGTAAGACTATATTTTTTCCATCTTTTTCTCAAAGGCAGTGAAAATATGTGATTTATTTTGAAAGCACTCGGGTCCCTAGCATGGGTTAATATATCAGAACAATTCTGCCAGGGGAAACGGGCTGAAGTTGCAGCAGGGGAGGGTTAGATTGGATATTAGGAAGAAATTCTTACCTGAGAGAGTGGTGAGGCCCTGGAACAGCCCAGGGAGGTGGTGGAGTCCCCATCCCTGGAGGTGTTTGAGAAACAACTTGATGTGGTGCTTCAGGGCACTCTCTGGGGACAGGCACGGCGGGGGGTGTGTGGTGGTTTTGGAAGGGTCAGGCATTTAGGGTGGTTGTGGTAGGTTTGGTTGGACCGGGTGATGCAGGAGGTCCTTTCCAACCAGGATTGTGTCCTCTTTCCTGGGCCCAGGCCTGGCAGTGTGGAGGCAAGGTGGAAGTGCTGCCCTGCTCCAGGATCGCTCACCTGGAGCGCGCTCACAAGCCCTACCTGCCGGACCTGAGCGTGGCGGTGAAGCGCAACGCCCTGCGCGTGGCCGAGGTCTGGATGGACGAGTACAGGGACATGGTCTACTTCGCCTGGAACGTCCCCATGCAGGTGACTCTGCTCTGCTTCGGCTGGGGACCACTGCTCACGGGGGCTCGGACAGGAGCACGTGTGCCCGCAGACAGGCATCGTGCTGGTCAAGGAGATGCTCGTGGGAAAAAGGCAATGATGTTGCTGGGTTAATAATTGTGGGTATGGATGGCATCCAAGAGCCATAATCACAGATATGTTCCTTTTAGGCTCAGATCAAGAGCTTATCTTAAAGAATAGAAAATGAAGTTGTTTAACATGCACTTTCTTATGGCAAGGAGGGAGTGTTTTAGCTGGGATGTTCATAATTATGCATGTAAAAGCATGTCTTTAGTGACAGGGGTGTCCCTCTATCTCTATTTGAAGTTCAGTTTTGCTTATTTAAGAGAATTCACTTACTCTTCATCCCATACACAACATTTAAGTGAGCTCTCATCTCTGCAGCCCAGAATTCTGCTTTTCCTAGAAGAAAAAGGGGAAGTCTTCCAGCATCCTTGGAAGGTTGAAAAGTTGTCATAATGGAAAATTAATAAATTTCCTTTAATAATAATTTAGGTCCTTTAAATAGAAGGATTTTTTTCTCCTCTTGATTAACTTCAATACTTCCCAATATGATTTTAACACTTTTGCTGCACAAAATTTTGAAGATATTGTCAAGATCAAGTTTTTAGAGTATTGATAACTTCAGTTAAAAAAGAAACCCAAACAAATACCTGAATGGATTTTCCCAGCCTGCACTTCAGCGGCTTTATGGGTGTTTAACAAGGGAAGGACAGCCTCCCACCTTCTTGTGTTTGCTTGAGTAGATATTAAAGAAACAAAACATATCATGATATAGCATAAACAACAACTTCAGAGCAATCCACTCCCCCTCCCAATTAATTTTACTGTGAACATTCGGATTTTTCCACCTGAAAATAGATGACTACATCCAAAACTGGCTTGAGCCTGTTTGAAATTCCTGAGCTGACATATTCAGGCCACATCAGCTGTAGATTGATGAGCATCACAGCCAGCAGGCTATTGATCTGACTGAGGTCATTAGCAAGCTCTGTCTTATTTTTCATTTGCAGCTAGATTTCTTTGTCAGCGTGGAAAAAGAAAACTATTTCATAGCCATATGTAACTTTGAGATTCCTTGTGTTTATGAAGTCATAACGTTGGTTTTTTTCAGTACTTTATTGGCAGTTCTAGACAAAACATATTCCGAGGCTTAAAGAATGTATATTTAAATATGTTATGAATAGACAATCTGGATTAATAAGTCTGTATTTTCCCTAGTTTCTCAGGCCACCTTAATGCCCTGAATTTAATGTTCTTGCAGAATTCTGGAGTAGACTTTGGAGATGTTTCTTCCAGAAAAGAGCTAAGGAAAAAACTGAACTGTAAAGGCTTTGACTGGTACATCAAAAATGTATACCCTAATTTAATATATCTTCCCAACATCGTTGGCTATGGAACAGTAAGTACTGGCTTGCTTTAGTGGGCTATGGTACAACTCATTAGCTCTACTCTTGTGAAGAATTGTTGTGAACACTGTTTTGCACATTTTTACTTTTTCCTAAAAACTTTATAAAGACTTTTACATGTTTTTAATGTCTAGAAGGCTTTCAAGATTATTTTTTTTTTGTATTAGTTTCCTGTCTAGAATTTTAAAATCGGTTTATTTTGTATGTACTGATGGGAGCACAGCAGTACTTTTGAAAAGTGCTTAACATGCTTTTTTTTCTTTATTGCATACAAAACATCTCTTGACCAACAAGAATGGATCAAAAGCTTCTTGTAAGGGCCTGGATGGATTCCAGCTGCACCAGGGGAGGGCAGACTGGGCAGCAGGGAAAGAGCAGCCAGAGGCTGGCACAGGCTGCCCAGGGAGGGGGGTGAGTCCCCAGCCCTGGGGGTGTTTCAGGGTCATTTGGATGTGGATTTGAGGGACATGGTTTAGGGGTGAACTGTGTAGAGCAGGATGAATGGCTGGACTGGATGATCCCAAGGGAATTTCCAACCTGAATGATTCTGTGGCATGATGTCAATGAGCCTTTGGAAAATTTGCTTTTGATTTCATTTTTTCCTGTGATGACTCATTTCTAGAAGGGTAAAACTGAGATTTCTTTTCTAAACCCATGTGTATCTTCCACTTCAGGCTTTGTTTGCAGAGCTCTGAATAAAGTAGCCTGGCTCTAAAATAAAGGATGAGGAATTGAAAACAGGATTGCTGTTCCTCATGATAAATTTCCTCTTCTGTTCTGGCAGATGAAAAACACCCTGAAAGAAGACATCTGTATTGATCAAGGCCCTGTCCCTGGGAACACACCAATCATGTATCCCTGTCATGCATACTCACCACAGGTAAGGCAAGCAACTGCTGGGATCCTCACAGATGAGCTGTTCTCAACTGCTCCTTCCAAGCCTCCACAGGGCCCTGAAATGAGCACTTCAAAACTATTATCTCTGTGCTATTTAAAGGGGAGTATTAACCTTTATTTCATTCAATTCTGCTCCTCAGTGCAACTGCCAGCAGAGCAGGTTCCCATGGAGATAGAAGTGCATTAAACTGAGGCTTTTGGTTTAGCCTTGCCAAAAAATGTCCAAAAAAAAAAAATGTTGACTTTGATTGATCTGGTTGATTAACAGAAGCTCAGTGTGATGAATGGGAGAGATGAAGCTCTTCCTTACACCTCACTGCCTGTCACAGAATGTCTTAGACTGGAAGAGACCTCCAGAGCTCATCCAGTTGAACCTCCCTACACATGTAGGGACATCTCCACCTAGGTCAGGCTGCTCAGAGCCTCCTCAAGCCTGGCACTGAGTGTCTCCAGGGATGGCACCTCTACCACCTCCCTGGGCAGCCTATTCCAGTGCCCACCACCCTCACATTAAAGAACTTTTTTCTAATATCCAACCTAAATCTATCCTCTCAGCAGGAGAGAAGCTAAGGGTTGCCATTCAATTGTAAGCATCTTGCTTTTTTCCTTTGGAAAAAATAGTTTATTATGGGTCAAATTCACCCTGGTTTAATTACTGAGAGCTGTGATTGCTGGTGCTGTGCAGCTGACACCTCCTAATAGCCATTTTGGAGCCATCTGCTGCTGAGATTTCCCTGCTATGTCAGGTGTCTGACAGTGCTCTCACCTCCCCTTGCAGCTCATCTACTATCAGAGCACTGGAGAAATGCTGGTGGGAGGCCTGCGTGCCCGGCGGAACACGGCTGACAGATGCCTCACAGACCCTGCCACTGGGGAGCTGCCAGTCCTGGAGCAGTGTGACACAGCTCTGACTAAAGGCCTCAACCTGCTCTGGGATTTTAAGCAGGTAGGTGGATTTCTACATCCCCACATTTCTAAAAGCTTTCCCTCTGTGCTGAGTCCTTAGGTGCTTTCCTCCCAGAGCAGCTTGCAGCTGAATAATGTTGCCTCTGTTTCAAGACTTGTAGCTGCTGCTGCAGTCACCCACAGGGGAAATGAGTCTTCAGGGATGTCACACAACCAAAGCCAAGTGACCAGAATTTATCCAGTTCTCACTCATCTGAATCATGGCCACTTATCCGTCCATCTGTCTGTTTTGGTGGAATCAGCTGGTTCAAGTCTTTTATCTGAGTGGCTAAAAAGACTCACTTTGCTCAGCTATCAGAGTTTGGCCAATGGGCAGGCAGCCTGCAGGCCCAGGTGCTTTTGATGGGCTGACTCTACATTGTTCTGATGTCTGACAGCCTGATTTCTCCACTGTCCACTATCTGTCCTCCCATCCATCTCAGGGGACCTGTTGGTCTTATGGAAAAAGTGAGATGATGCCTCATGCTGCTTGCTCTCTGGTACCAACCTTTATAACCACGTCACATCAGCTTTCCTGACTAGAACATGGGTTCCATGGTTCTGTCCCAGAGAAACCAGGACACTTACTCAGCTAGTCTAAGGTGGATACTGCCATGGCAGGGCAAAGAGGGAGCAGTGATAATGGTAGAGGGAGAGGTGTGAGAGGAAGCCATGCAGCCTCTCCTTTCTCAGGCAGCCCAAGCCTTTAATAGCTTGATGTAATTAACAATTAATATGAAAAACTGAGCAGGAGAGAAGTCTTGAGAGGAGCTGAGTTGGTGAAAAGACAAAGGTTTCAGTGATGTGCATCAGATACCACATGGTCTCCAGCAACCCCACCAGCGTGGGCTCTCTTTATCTCCAGTCTGCTCTGTAACCACCAAACTCGGAAAAAGGTGCAGGTACATTTTCTGGAAGGTACAGACCCACCTTAAAAGTAAACCTTCAGTTCCTTGTGTGTGCATCAGGCATTATCACAGTGAATCAACTGGCTGCCTGCAGGAGTCAGATGAGATCCTGTTTTCTCTGGAGCCCAACCCCTAAAGAAAATCCTCACTTACAGCATGATGGGTTGACTTCATCCCACCCCACCCCCTGCACACGAGTTGATAATGAAATATTAACTCGGAGATAAGGGATGGATATTCTTACCTATTATCTCCCCTCTTTCCAAGCAGGATACAGCACTAAAATTCAGTAAATTTTTTTCCAAGCTGTAATAAAAACCTGAACTCTCAAATACCCCCACCCCCTGAACTCTCAGAAGTTCACAGTGAAGAAGTTTTTTTCTCATGTTGAGGTGGAACTTTGTGTTACAGTTTGTGGCCGTTGCCCCTCTTCCTGACACTGGGCACCACTGCCAAGAGAAGGGGCCAATTCCCCTTCTCCATGAGCTACCCCCAACCCTAATATGACTCGGAGAGCTCATTAAGTTGTCAGGTGTCATTAGCCTGAGGGAAATGCAACATTCTTTTGTTCAGGTCTGACCTACTGGTGTTTCTCAGACGCATTTGCAGGCCAAGAGAATGACTTCCTAGGTGAGCACTAAGTTTATAAGCCCACAGCTTCCCTCCTGTTTCCTTTCCTTTTGTAGGGATCAGCTGTAATCAACAGGAGCACCAAGAGATGCCTGGAAATCACTGCAGACAACCCAGCCTCCTACAGACTGGTAATGCGGAGCTGCTCAGGACAGAGGTGGAACATCCAGCACACAGTGAAGGACTGGGGGAAGTCAGAGGGCCTGGAGCAGAAGACATAGCAATGAAAGCATTGACTGGAGGAGATTTTCCCCTGGAAACTCTGTTCATGGTGCAGCACTGAAAGCAGTGGCTGCAAGAGCGTGTTTACATGGCATTTCTCAGTGTGGCATCACCCACCTGAGCTTCCTCAGTCGGGGAGGGATTCTCTTTGCTCTTTTATTATGGCTGGAAAGCAGTGCTTACACCTGAGAGTGTTCCAACCTACTCCAGCTGATGCTGTCCTTTGGAGGTGCCTGTCTCTGCTCATTGACAGGCCAGTGTAAGGGCTCTAACTTTCTAATCCTGGCATTTTTGGTTTGATACAAAGACTCAGAAGAAAAAAGTGGATCTGATTTCCTCGTGTACACAGAGTTTATCTCGGGCTGAACTGGACTGTTTTCTTCCTCTTGTTCTTCTCTCCCTGTAATTTGCCTGGACATGATTCATTTTCTCAGTAAACTTCATTAGATTAAGCCACGTGCCCCACAAAGGCTCTTTTATGTTCACCTGTGTGAAGCTGGTTGTTTTTTTCCAGCCAGCTGGCAGGGTGGATCAAATCCAGTCAAGGCCTTGGAAACAAGGGGATCCAAGTCAGTATTTTCCACTGTCCAATGCAGTAGTGTCTGTGTAGAAGAAACTAAGTGAAATCCAGCATGAGCTGCTAATGGAGTCAGCTTCCAAGTAGAAGAGGGTTAGTTGGCAGTGGCTGTCCTACTGAGAGCAACCACTACTAGGACCTAAAGGGAGCTTCTGTAGCTTCCACTGAAATTATTTCAGCCCAAAAGTCACTTTTATCAAAGCATTTTATCTGAACAAAGTGTATTCAGGGTTTGTTTGAATATTTGTTTGAATATAATCCAATATGATTTTGGCTTTCTAATTCTCAACTTGAGGTGAACAATCTGGCCCTGGTATTCAGGACTGGAATTGGTCAAGCTCTTCTTAAAGGAAAGTCTTTGGTCCTTAGAGTGTATTTTCCTGATCTTCAAATTGATTCTTAGATGCTGCATTTTAACCAGGTTAGATTTAAATCAGCTGGAATGGGGAGAAGAGTCTGTCTGGAGATGGAGAAACTAAATCAAAGAACAGAGAATAATTGAAGTTTTAAAATTTTAATTAATCTGGGATTTTAGTTCTGACCAAACCATGTGTGCTGGAACTGTAATAATCAGAACAATGCAAACCTCACTGCTTCTGTTCACATGTTCTTGCCTGACTTGTTCTGAAGTCAGAAAGTAAAAGTAGATTTCCCTTCTCACTTCCTTTCCTCTGGTGAAACAACACTTAGGAAGCATTAAGTGCACGTGTTATCAGTGGGGTATTGCACCCTTTATCAGCAGGGGCAATGTTTAACCAGAAGGCAATTTAGATTGTACCTGTCCTGGGACAAAAGCAAGAGTAGCTTATTAGGCACAGGTAAGTGTGATAGGAAAAGTACCATTTTCAGAAAGGTGGAGGATTTACTGCTGGTTTCACCTGTTTGCCACTCTTCCTCTCCTTGTCACAGCACGTTTTTTCCATTCTCACTCAAGACAGAAGTAGCTTTCTGGTTTGATTTGATATTTCTGGGCTTTATTCACCCTACTCAGGCTGCTATCTCCCTGTTTCCCTGCACATCTCTTCCAGCACAGTATGTTTGGTGAAATGCTCAGCAGACTGGGAGCCTCTTTCCCCTCTGAGGAGAGGATATCTGCCACTTGGACAGTTAATTTAACCTCAGTAAAACTGCTCAAGCCTGAAGACTGCAAATGAGGTAGAAGGACCATCAATCACCCATGGTAGATCAGGGTCACATCCCTTGTGTCTTGCACAGAGAACTTCCAGAAGATGCTGTCAATATTTCAAGGAAAAAGGATGCAGAACAGAGCCACATCCAGAAAAGACTGGGACAAATATGACCCAGGGACCCTCTGCTTCACAGCTGCCCCTCCACAGGGCTGCTCAGGTTTACTCCTCAGTCTCCTTCAGGCTTCTGATCTGTGTGTCTGCCAGGCTCCTGGGGGGCATAGATTGGGCAGCAGTTTCAGGGAGGTTCTCCTCCCCCTCTACTCTGCACTAGTGAGGCTACAGCTGGAGTGTTGTGTCCAGTTCTGGGCTCCCTGGTTCCAGAGGGACAGGGAAATACTGGAGAGAGTCCAGCAGAGGCTGCAAGGATGATTGAAGGGTTGGAAATCTCTGGTGAGGAAAGGCTGAGAGCCCTGGGGCTGCTCAGCTGGAGACGAGCAGCCTGAGAGGGAATCTGTTGATGCTGACAAACATCTGCAGGGTGGTGTCACACAGAAGGGCCAGGCTCTGGTCAGTGCTGCCCTGGGACAGGACAAGGGGCAATGGCCACAGACTGGAACCCAGGAGTCTCCATCTCAACAGGAGGAGAAAATTCTTCCCTGTGAGGGTGCCAGAGCCTGGCCCAGGCTGCCCAGAGAGGCTGTGGAGTCTCCTGCTCTGGAGCCTTTCCAGCCCCACCTGGATCTGTTCCTGTGCCACATGCCCTGGGTGCCCCTGCTCTGCCAGGAGGGTTGGAATCCATCTCCAGAGGTTCCTTCCAACCCCTGCCCTTCTGTGATTCTCTGATTCTTTGCTCCTTTGTCCCTAAAGTGCCCATCTCAGCCTGCACTGAGTGCCAGGTTCTGGGACTGCCATGCTTCTGGCATGCAAGTCAGTTGATTTAAGAAATAACATACTGAGCTGCAATCTGCTGTATAATTATGCACTTAATTAGATTCACAGTTTGTCACCTATGTCATGCTGTGACAGGGCTTGTTGCTTTTCAGGAGGGAGGAAAAAAATTCTTCTGTCTATAACTTAGAAAAGCTTCATCAGGGTTTCTCCCTGAAGGTGAGAGTTCCTTTTAGAAGAACCTGCAGAACAGATGAAACCCGAAGCAGTCCTTGTTTATCAGATGTCTGTGGTTAACATCCTCCAATTAAAAGTTTTACCATCCAAGCCCAAAGGTGTGTCCAAGCCCTGGGAACATCTTTTATTGTGTGAAATACCAATATTTAACAGTGTGTGTTGTTAACTGTGCTGCTGCTCGAGGTGGGTGTAGGAGGAGAGAATGATCCTCAACTTTTCCCTGAGTCAGGGAGGAGCTGGGGTGTCTCACAGCTCTGGACTGAAGCTGAGCACCCCAACAGGGGCTGGCAAAGCAGAGTTCAGTGTTAAGATGACATGGCAGGCAGTGCACTGGGAAATAAGAGATTCAAAGCATGGATTTCCCAAAGACAGGCCAGCTGCAGCAGAAACATCTCCAGGGGGATGGGAAGGCAGCAGTGTCTCTGGTGTAAAGGTGCTGACCTGGGGCAGCCCATCACAGGTGAGGGTACCTGTTGCCAGGACTCTGATCTACTTCCTCACCTTTCTTCTCTGTCTCCAAACCAAAATAACAGGGAAAAGCTTCACAAAAATCTGTCTGTGTGCATGTGAATGCAGGGAGAAGTACCCACAGCTTGGGGGTTAGTTGGTTGGTTGCCTTTTCTCTTTGGGGCAACACAAATTATTTTGAAAGAAATAAAATAATTGCTAAAAAAAAATATAATTTAAAAGTAACCATTTGCCAGAGTAAAAAAAAAATCAGTGTGGACAGTCTTCCTTGTGAAGAGAGCTCCTGCAGCCAGGCATTGCCTATCAATGCTCCTCTGTGACCCTGCAGCAGATCTGACCTAGAGGGACAGCAGCTCAGAGCTGGAATGGCAGAAGACCAAGGGAGAGAGGCTTCCACAGAAGGCTTCACCTGCCAGAGGCTGCACAAGGGAGAGAACTTGCACAGTTGCCTTGCCATGAGGAAAACTTCAGCCTGGTCCACTCCCCTCAGGTGCCAAGGAGTGACCCTGCTGGTGCAGGTCAGTCAGAGGAAGCTGCTGTCCCTGCATGGTAACGTTAATAATGTTGCTGAGATTTATTGTGGCACTCTCCAAGTTGAAATGCATATCCCTGCTAAGCTTTCCCAGCTTTTTTTGTGTTTTAATTGAGGGGCTTTGTTACTTGGTGAGGGTCTGTTTTCAGTTGAGGGTCCTCTGTTTGCATGCTTTTAATTAAATCCTGGGTAACATCATTTGTTTTTTAGAAACCACTAGGAAGATCATTGACAGAGGAAAGAACATTAGCAAATAAATGAAAAATAATATTCACCAAGAGTGAAGACAAATAGTGTCAGGGAGATGCAGTGTACAAACTGGAGGAGATTTGTGTGACATACTTAGGCTGTGACATATTTAGGTTGCTTCTAATTAATTATATGCCTTAGGTACAACACAATGGAAGCTTGCTAAAGTGTGAATGGCAGGCTGGAATTTCCATGATGCCTCTGTTTTCTAGGTATTTATTATCGTTCATCCCTCCTGATCTCCTGCTAGAATTCCAGCTCTGCTGCCTGGGGTAAGATTCATCCAGCAAACACCAGCTGATTCCCTCCACGCAGGGTTACACATCCTGCTGTACAGACAAAAACATGCCCTTTGAGCTCTTAAAAAACCCTTCCTAGGGAATCTTCTTTGCCATTAATCACATGGACTTGTGTGGCAGCACTGAGCTGATTGTCAAGGATTTTAGCTACTGGCCTCTGCACCCGATGTCTAGAGAAACACTTCTGAGATTAACTTTATCAAGTGGCCTCCTTATCTGTCTCTTAATCCTTTATTCTTTACCCCATTCTCTTTTCCACGTAATTATTCCCAGGGCTCTCAGAGGGAGAACTGTAAAAAGATGATGTGAGCTTTAATTTTCTGCTGCTATTGTATTAAAATGGGAAATTCTATATATAAACTGAAAGATATCTATCTGAAAATGCAGCTCTGTAGAAATGGGGCTTGGATGGCTGTGGTGAGTTTTATTTGCTTTGAAAACCTGGGCAATTTGTGTTAGACTAGGATGGAATGGCATCAAATTCCAGTGTCGTACAAAGAGTGTGTTTTTCTGGCTACTCAGTAATGAAAGTTCTGACACTCATTCTAAATGGGATGAAATTAGACTATTGACATTTTCTGACTTCATATACTGATCATAACCTGTGAAATAAAATTCTTTTGACTTGCTAGAGCAGTAGAATAAGCATGAGCATGGATTATATTTTGGCGTAAACCCAAACAAAGTTATATTTTTCTAATTTATTCTGTTGGGTATATCCCAAGGTTGTGATAGTTTACATGTACTTTACCTAATTTATTAAGGAGTAGGACAATTAAATATCAAGTTAATAAAAGGTATTAAACTTGAAAGTTGATTCCCCAAATGGATGATTTGATGCTTGTTTCTTTCAAGTTAGTATTTTAGATGTAAAATAACATATTTATGTGCACGTGCATTTTAACATTGACTGCTGCTGTGTATTCTGTTTATTCCTCTGGCTCAGGGCACTGTAAACACATTTCCCAGCAGTAATCACTGTGTTTAGAGGCATAAACTTAAAGAAAAGAACAGAGACTGCCCTTGTTTTCACAATAAAGAATATAGAGTCTGCATCCTAGTGAGCCTCCTGACAAAGCCCTTTTCCTCTTGGTTATTTTTAGGAAGGATGAATGAACTTAAATATGCCAGAAAGCCTTCAACATGTAGCAGACTAGGCTGGGCTGACACGGGTCCAGAAGCAGTTGGAGAGAAGGATGGAGCATGTCGATGCCTGCCCTGACCCGTGGACCATGCACCTGTAAGTCTTCTTTCTGGAGTGGGGATTAGAAGTGTTAGTGTGGATGAAAAGTTCATAAATTAGAAGGAAAATAAGTCTGGATAGACAGGACCTTAAAAGCCTCTTGACTTGCCTAAGCTAGTGTGCAGATCTGCCTCCCTGTGGGCCCTGATCTCGGGCTGTAGCTGGCAGCAGTCAGCGAATGCAGGTGTAGCTCTGGAGATGCTTCTGTGGCTTCACACACCCTTGGTTTGTAAAACCTGCTGGACATCTACTGGACCTTTGGTCAGTTGCTCTTATGAGTCTCAGAGCTATTCCTGGTGCAGTTAAACTGTTCCATTCAAACAGCTGGATAAATAAATAAATAGTGAGACCTATTAAAATGATTCCAGGAAAACAAGTTAAGAGTTTAACTCTGTAATTGCAGTTAAAATGCAGCTCAACCTGTGGAGTCCAGGGCTTGTTCCACCTTGCCAGCTGGTGAGCTACAGAGTTTGATGTTCTCTCTTCTATGGCAGTGCCACTAGTTTTAATGAGATTTACCTGCTTTCATTAAAAGTGAAGCCACTTAATCCTTAAATCCTTTCAGAGTTTTAAGTACCTGCTTCTAGCTATTTATTTTATCAGCTTGTTTCAGCAGCTGCTGCTTTCATCTCAGTCTCTCACTTGTCTACCCAGACAGGCTGTCCCAGGGTGTCCTTCAGGCTGCTCTAGGGTGCCCACTGGTACAGAAAAGCACCTTGCTGCTTTTCTTGCTCCTGTCTCTGGTGCTCTTATCATGCACTGGACCATGCTTTGTTCTGTGAGGGTATTCCCAGCAGCTTTCTAAAGGCCTCAGTTCCCTGGCTGTTCAAACCATCCTGGTCTTGTGATGCCCTGAGGGGCAGCTAAAGAGTGACCTCTCCAGCAAGGAGACACTGGGGCTGCTTGTCCTTTCCATCCTTTCCAGACTGTGTGCCCAGAGTGACCTGAGGTCACTGGTGGACATTTCACAGCACAATGTGGCTGAGACCTGCTCTGCACCTCCCCAGAAGCTCTGTGGCCTCCATAGCACCCCATCCTTTTCTTGCACTGCTTTGTGTTCCCACATCACCAGCAGGGACTCCACAGAGTCACAGAGCTTGAAAGCAACCTCTGGAGATTGTCCAGTTCCATCCTCCTCCTCAAAGCAGCTCCAGCAGGGTGCCCAGGACCATGTCCAGTTGTGGTTTGAATATGTCTAGGGATGGAGACTCCACAAACTCTCCAGACAACCTGTTCCAGTGTTTGTCCACTCTTATAGAAGCTTTTTCTTACCTTCAGATAGAACTGTATTCCTCTTTTTCAGTCACATGCCACCACCAAGAAGAGTCTGGATGCATCTTCCTTACACCCCCCTGTCAGAGGGTGCTCACATGAAAGAGCAGGGAGGGTAGGTGTCAACTGGAGAAGCCCTGGCAGCCTCTCCACAGTGAGCAGGGTTTCAGTTCCTCCTGGGGAGCAGCTCTTGCTCCTTGGATGTCGCTACTTCTCAGCCCCTTGGGTTATTCCAGTTCATGTGAAGAGAGCCTTTATGTTCTCTTCTCAAAGACATAATTGTTCAGGTCCCCAGGAAACAATGTCCTATGCTATTTGTGCTGCCAATCTGATATTCCACACTCAGTACCTTTGTACAGGTAATCCAATATCAGGATGCTGAGGATCTGGGATGTGCCTGTCTGCAGCTACTACACACTCTTGTCACTTGAGGCTGCTGGTAGTGTGCAAATGTTCTTGCTTGTGCTGAACCATGTAGAATGCTAACTAAATGCCACACACATTCAATATTTGTACGTTGGGGAGAGCCATGTTAACCTGCACTGCATGTTGCATAAAGAATTCACCTTCCTATTGGGTTTTTCTTCCTCAGAAAGGAGCTGTTCTGGCAAAGGGCCCAGCTTAACTTTGTTAAGCTCCAGTGATTTCGGAAGATGAATAGTAACAGGGAAGATTCAGTAGCTTTGACAAACCAAATGGGGAAGAAGCTGTGTATGTTTCCCAGCTCTGCTCTGTAGAAGGTCCCAGTGCAGCTGTTCAGTGTTTCTCACACACACCCTACAGAAATCCACTCACTCTACTCTCCTGATCCCCTTTTCCTCCACCCGAGCTCTTTTTCTGTTCAAAACTGCTTTGCAGCAAGAGAAAACCAAACGAGGGAAACTCCTAAAAGGCAACCCCAGGAAGAAAACAATGAGAAGAAAGAGATAAAGAGCCGAAGATGGCAGAGAGGCCAAGCAGAAGGGTGGAGGCAGCAGCTGGGGCCTGGCTGAAGGATGCTCAGCACTCCATCTCTGCTCACCACTGAGTAGATTGCAGTGGTGTTTGCAGCTCCCTTGCCCCGCACTCCTGGAAGGCTCTTCCAGAGGTTCTGATCATCAGAAACTTCTCCCAAATGTTCAGCCCCTCGGGGAGTTGAATAAACAGACCAGGGTTCTGCCAACGTTGTCTTTCAGCTGAGGAGTTCCTCCTCTTTGCATTTCCATCCTGAGAAAACAAAGCAGCAATCATAGTCCCGTTTCAACTTCCCTTTGTTAGGCTAAATAAAGCAAATATTTTTTTAATATTATTTTAGTTTCTTTTCATATGATAACATTCCCATATCACTCTACTCGTGTTTGCTCAGCATCTATTACATTTATAATTCATCTTCTGCAAACACTGGGATTGCCTTCACATACACAGCAGTGCAAGGAGGAGTTACCACCACCCACTGCAAAGTAACTCGTAGTTTACTGTGTGCTGGAAATACCTGTCTGGATGCATTCTAGGGTTCTTCACTTCCTTCACAGTCTCATCCTATTGATGTCCTGAAATCAGCCTGTAGTGGAGCAGTACATGGAGCTCATCTTCATTCTTTCCCAGTCCATGAAAGCATAATAGGGAGGAGAAATTCTTAGTGCTCTTTAAACCTACACTCTGATATTGTCTAATCTCATTTCTATTAACCCTAGTCCTCCAGTTCACACGATTCTTGATCAACTTCCCAGTCTTTCTGAGAAGTCTGTTTAACAAACTAATGATCTGGTTCTTCATTATCATAACCAAATAAGCAGTCCTGCAGGTGACTGGCTTCTACTCCAGGTATTTTGGGCAGAGAGAAAACAAACCAACCAACCACAAAGCAAGCAGAACCCCTCATCTTCTTGGAAGCAATGTTTTATGCAAGAGTCTCTCTGTACAGCAGTTGAAAAGGTGCATGTGTGCTTAAAGGAGAAAAGGGGCAGGAGAAAGTCTGGCTTCATTTGAAGTGGGAATCCTGGGTGGCCATCAGCTTTGAAGAGGAGGTTTTGGGGGCAGGGGGATGTACAAATGAGCATCTCCCAGAGCTGGTTTTGGAGAATAAGAAGTTTGTTTCTGCTAGGTTGAATAAAATGTCTCTTGATTCCACAGGCAAGGGCATGACAATTGATTGTCAATAGGGCTGAGAAACCTTAGAAGGATTTATTGATTTTTGCAAAATGAGTTTTAACCCCTCTAAACACTTGAGCTGCAGGTTTCCTGTCAGTCCTGTGCCAGCAGAGCTTGAGTTTCTTCAGGGGTGGAAGGTTGACCTTTCTCCATAGAAGAAACAGCAACAAGAAGCTGCTTTCATATTTTCCAAGGAACCACACTCAGGAAAACACTTGATTTGAAAATACAGTGTCCAATGGCTTATCACTGTCAGAAAACTCCTGCAAACACCTGAGCAGAAGCTGCTCTCCCTTCCACCGAGTCCCAGAAGTGTCACCAATAAGTGAGGGCTGGTGTGGGGACTCTCCTCAGCTAACTCCAGTCTTCACCAGCTGCCACAAGGGACAGGAACTTTTGGAGGTCACTGATTCAGGTGAAGGCATGGCAACAGGAACTTTTGGAGGTCATTAATTCAGGTGAAGGTTTGGCAACAGGAACTTTTGGAGGTTATTAATTCAGGTGAAGGTTTGGCAGCAGCTCAGAGATTGGCTTGTGTGGGTGGAGTAAACACAAAGAAAACACAGAAATATTTGCAAGACTCAAGGAAGTTTTCATTGCCTGGATTCCTGGGTAAGCTAGAGCTGTGTCTCTTCCTTGAGTTCTTTGTTTGTGTTCTTGACAGCTTAAAAGCAGCTACTGGGAGCCAGATGAAACAACACAAAGCCCAGAAGGCAGGTCTCAGGTTGCACTTTGTCAGTGGTTCACAGCATTTTTGGCTGGTGATGTGCATTGGAAGAACAGTTTTCCAACAGATAATTGTGGAATCACAGATTAATGGCTCCCCTGATTGGAGTGTGGTAGGGAAGGATGCAGGCTCTTGGGGCAGGACAGGCTGTGGGCTCTTGAATCAGAGCCTGAAGGTATTTCTAGAGCCATTTCAGGGCACAGGGGTGAGCAGCCTGGTGGCTGAACCAGAGAGGGCAGCAGCTCCTCCTTATGCAATCTCATGGGGTCTTCACTGGTGCTGCCTGAGAGCAAAAAGTGAGCTCCATCATCCTTTTTTTTTCCTTTCTAGTCTCAGAGCCCAGGAGCCTGGCCTTGGGCATGGAGAGCTGTTCTTCACCCGGCTCCTTGTGCCTGCTGTGCCACCCTGAGGCCGGGACGGGTGCCACACTCTGCCCAGAAGCTGGATCCCACCAGCAGTCCTCTGCTTCCCGATGGTTTCTCCTTCTCCCTGCCTGTTCGTGCTCCTGTTTGATCACTCTGAGCCTCTCAGGGGCTGCAGGTCCCTGGGGATCAGCTGAGTATTCCAAGTGCTCAGTCTTGATGTCATTTTTTATCCCCATGGCTTAGTCTACCTGGCTGGACTTGCTGACAGCTCTCCTTAGCACCATGGCTCACTGTACATACTGAAGAGATGTGCTCCAGAAAACCTAGGTGAACAGAAGGTATTGATGGCAGGGTTGTTGTCATTGGTGGGTTTTATTTCATTATGTTATTTTTACTTTTTTTTTTTTTTAAATTTCCATGAAGTTTTGTGGTTTTGTTTTTAGTTTTTTGTTTCTTGGTTTGTTTTTTTGGTCTTTTTTTGTGGGTTTTGTTTTTATTTTTGTTGGTGGGTTGGGTTTTTTGGGGGGTGGGGTGTTTTGTTTTTTGGGGGGCTGTTGGTTTCTTAAACTGTTCTCCCCTCTCCACTCAGACAGCCACTCAAATTCAGATTGAAATCTGAACGACTGGTTTGCACCAGACCACTCTGTTTGCACAGCAGTGGAACATAACAGAACCTGGGACCTTTGGGCAAAGTGGGCTTGTGAAGTCTCTCTTTTTTCAGCTATCCCAGAATAGAACATCTAGTCAGCCGTGTTTGATGGTGGGTATGACACCTGATCTGATTCTCCCTAGGAACTTGGTGAGCCAGGACCATAATTGAGGCTTTCACGAGCTGATGGATGGAGTCAACCACAACCCCATTAAGTTCTGCAAAGACAAATGTGCAGCTGCAGGAGGGGATGACATCATGTGCCCGTTCAGGACGGGCACTGCTTGGTGAGGATGTTGCTAAGAACCCGGAAGAGGCTGGTGTCTTGCAGAAACAACCCAGGGCATTAGCAGAGGTGGAACTAGAGTGTCCCAGCAGAGCACTGGCAGAAGCTGGGACTCGTTCTCCTAGGACAGGACAAGCCCATTTCCCACTCTGCTGCCCCTGGGAGTCAGCTCCAGGAGTGTCACAGTGCCAGCCAGACCATTTCTAGTTAGATAGAATCATCACACTAAAACATCATATTGAGAAAGAGCAGTCATCCCTATGAAGAAACAGGATTTTCTTTTGCAGTAAAGCTACTAAATCATGTCTTTTGAGCCTGAAAACTCAGCTGTTTGCACATGAAATTGGAGAGAGGATATTTACTCTACCTGATCCCTTTGGTTCCCTACTTAAAACACGAGGAGCTTTGATCTGAAATTAATGAAAAATAAGTATGATCTATTTTCTATGGAAGTACCCAGGAGACTTTTCTAATAGCACTTTTAAAAATATTTTTTCTTTTCATTGAAAGCAGGGAAACCTAGCAGAGAAAGAAATGTCTGGGACTTAAATGAAGCCAAAAAGCTATTTCTTGTTTTTTGTCCTAGTGTTATTAATTAGGCAAAACAGCAAGGAACTGTTGCTTAGAAATATACATCTGTGTTTTGTCAGGTAGGAAAAAATCTTCTATATCCCTGTATATGTCTTATCATCATGCTAAGTATCAGTGCAAGTAATTTACATTAATGATGCATTCCTTACTCTAGGAAATGTAGTTTAATATAAAATAGTCTGTGTGCCTATAGGTAGATTTGTGAATCTGGTTTTGGAT